>PITA01010853.1:0-69850 GCA_004023965.1 Spilogale gracilis | reverse complement strand
AATTAATGATCACAATGAAAGGAAAAGACAAAAACCAAACCAAACCAACAACCAGTGGGCCCAGGACTCCAAAATTTAGGCTATGACAGGAGAAAGGGCAAAAACAGGGTAACTAACAACCGGAAGACAGGACATGGAATTTTTGCATAGACGGTCCCTACGGCGGGTAACACATCCGGCAGGGACTCCTCCATTGTCGGGTCAGGTACAAGCCCACAAACGTATAAAAGGACAAAGTATACACAGCCATGCTGAAATGCTTTAGCAACAAGCACAGATATTCATGTCTGTACTCCAGCATAGCATTGGTGTTCAAGCACCCTAAACCTCACGGGGAACCCAGACACAGTCAGATGCAGAAACATGCTCAGAACCCCCCCAAAACCAGCCTCATATGTGTTCATATAAAGAGGAGCTCTTTCACACAGAGGTGTACCTCGGTCCCTTCTCACATGGAGCTGCCTGCAAACATCCCCGTCCTTCCACAGACAGTTCCAGAACACACAGGAGTTGGAGAACCACGTGTGCACACAGGGAAACAGGCCTGCGTGTTTGTGCGTGCAAATCACATCATCATAGGTGAACACACACACAGCACGTTTATACCCATATGCCCAGAAACACACACACACACACACACACACACACACACACACACACACAGAAGTTGTACTCCAGCCAGCTTATCTTCCTCGTTCCCCAGGTCCCCCTGCAGCTGCGACTCTGACCAAGGATAAGGTCACCACCTGTTTCACCTGCTCAGGCCTCAATAATTGTGACACTGTCCTCTGCCCAGAGGATAGACGCTACTGTCTTCAGACAGCGGGCATCCTGAGTGAGTGTCCCTGGAGACAAGGTTGGGTATGGGAAGCAGAAATGGGGCCTGAGGCACACTGAGACCTCTCCTGGCCCCTCGCCCACCCCCAAGTTTGCTGCCCTGACTCCACCATGAAGGCCGGAGGCTGGTTGCGGGGGAGCCTGTGAGTTTAGGGTCCGAGGCCGCATTGCTATTGTTATTTATGGCTGAAGAACAAATCAGCTCAAGGCTTAGAGGCCTAACCAGTCACAAAAGAACAAATATCGTATGACCCCTCTTCTATGGGACACCTGGGGTAGTCAAAGTAACAGAATGGTGGGAGTTTTAGCTTTGCGAGAAAGTTCTGGAAATGGGTTGCCTAACAGTGTAAATACAGTTAACACCACTGAATGTACACTTAAAAAGCCCTAAGAGTAAATTTTATATTACTGGGGTGTTTTTCTTGGTGGGGGGGCACAATTAGGAAAAAAAAAACCTTGTGGCTTAAAACCACGATTTATTATTTCTCACTGTTCTGTGGGTTGACGAGGCTCACCCCTTTTCCTCCCAGGGGTGAGGTTCCCCTATGTGGCTGTGTTTTGCTGAGAACCTGACTGGTCTGGAACCTTCAGTCCAGCCTCTCGCCGTCAGGGTCTCTGTGCTTGTGGTCTGCCATCAGTTAGTAGCCCCGCTGGTGGCTGGCTTCCGAGAAGGGAGAAGTGGAAACCATGGGCTTCTTACGAAAGAACTAGCCCAGTGTCAGTCCAGTCACAGTCCCTTGATGAGATCAAGTCACAAGGCCCCCTCAGATCTGAGTGGTGAGGAAACGGATCCCACCTCTTGGTGTGGGAGTGGGGAGGTAAGACACAGAACAGCATGGGGCATGGGAGAGATGGGTGCAGCCATCTTGGTGCCTAGGGCACCATTCTGGGCAAGGAGGTCCCTGTCGGTCTGTCCCATAAAGGGAAAAATGAGACTCTTCTATAAATGGGAAGAGGGGGTTGAACTGGAAACCGGTTCTTCTCTCTCTTCTAGCAACTAAGTAGGGGTAGTAAGGATAGTGTACAAGGCTCAGTGGTGGGCATTTCTGGGATCCTTGAGCAGTTTCTGGCTAAGCTCGTGAGGTGCTCATAGATAGGTTGGGAGACACCACAGGTACAAAGCCACCCTGTTCGCTGGAACCCGGGGGGGAGAAGGCAGAAGAAGGAAGGCTTTCTGAGTTCTGTGTCTTGATTGTACAGTGACAGGCTTTGAGTGCATTAGGGGGAATCCGAAGCAAAGTGAATACCGACCATGACACCCAGAGGGATTTGGGGGGTTTCTCGTTAGGGGCTGGCTCATGCTCACCTTTCCTCACAAGCCTGCCCCCCACATCTCTGCAGCCTTAGAGGGAGGTAAGTCTGTTGCCTGGAGAAGTGGCTCCTGCGTGGCCTCCAAGGACTGCGGGTTCAGCAACTCCGTCTCCGCCTTCACCTACAGCGTGGACTTTGGCTTCCGGATCAACTCCACGTGTTGTCAGGGCAACTGCCAAGAACTCACTCCTCTTGGTACGCCGCCACCAGAAAGCAGTCATGGGTGGCCAAGGATGGTGGTGGGGTGACTTTGGAGGAGATTTTGTCCTGAGTTGAGGAAGGCAGGCCGGCTGGAGCATCCCCATTTCCCAGCAAGGCTACCCAGAGGCACACTGACCCCAGCTAAGTGGGAAATCCCAAGAAGGTCATCTCCCTGTGGGAGTGCACGGAGGCCCTGGAGGTTCCGAGAGTCCTCCTGACTGTCACCCTCCCTTCTACAGAAGTTCTGCCAACCTCACACACCCTGAGTGAGTTCCTGTGTCCTGCATGTCCCAGGGGCCAGCCAGGTCCCTGTAATTCCTCCTTCTACATGCAGTGTCCCAATGGGGAGACAGAGTGTGTCCAGCTGGACCTGGTGCTTGTAGAAGGTAATATACGTGTGTGTGTGTGCATGCGCGTGCAAGCATGTGCTCAAGAGCGAGCCTGAGCACGTTGGTTTTGGATTCAGATGTGCTGGAGTCAGGGGTCTCTAACTCCATGAGACTTCTACATGGGTACTGTTCAAAGGAATAGAATGCAAGCCACATGTGGAATTTAAAGTTTCTGAGGAGCCACATGAAAAAGTAAAAAGTAACAGGTAAAATTAATTTAATATTTTACTTAACCCTATATATCCACAGTTGTAATTTCAACATGCGATCAATATAAGAAATTATAAGCAGGATATCTTACATTCATTTTTTCCTACTAAGCCTTTGGAATCTGGTATGGAATTTTTCTCACAGCCCATTCCAGTTCAGACCAGCCACATTTCTGGTGTGCAATAGCCATATGTGGCTAGTGGCTACCGTACTGAAAATTCTAGAACAGGGGCACCTGGGTGGCTCAGTCGGTTAACTGTCCAACTCTTGCTTGCGGCTCAGGTCATGATCTCAGGATAGTGGGATTGAGCCCCGTGTTGGGCTCTGCACTCAGTAAGGAGTCTGCTTGAGGATTCTCTCCCTCTGTCTCTCCCCCTGCTTGAACTCTCTCTCTCTCTCTCTCTCTCAAATAAATAACTCTTAAAAAAAAAAAAAAAAAAGAGGGCACCTGGGTGGCTCAGTGGGTTAAAGCCTCTGTCTTCAGCTCAGGTCACAATCTCAGGGTCCTCGGATCAAGGCCCACATCAGGCTCTCTGCTCGGCAGGGAGCCTGCTTCCTCCTCTCTCTCTGCCTGCCTCTCTGCCTACTTGTGATTTCTCTCTATCAGATAAATAAAATAAAAAATCTTAAAAAAAAAAAAAAGAAAAGAAAATCCTAGAACATAGTAAATGCTGTATATGGCATTTCGGTAAATCTGAGACCACCATGACTCTGCAAGAAAACATACTCTAGTTTAGGGCAAACAGAAACAGATATAGACTGTGCTGTGAGGTTTTTCTTTTTTTTTAATGGAGAAGGTCAAAGATAAATAAAAGAGTGAATACTTTAATAGATCACCTGTGCCCTTCACCCAACCCCAAAAATTATACACTCGAGGCCAGTCCTGTTCCATCACCACCCCTGCCCCACGTTAATTTTGAATGCAGCCTCAGATATCTCTCTTGAATCCTATTTATTTCCATACATTTTGTTAAAAGATAAGGACTTAGAAAACAAGTCACAATTGTGGTGAGGTGTTCTTTGTTGGAAAAATAAGACTGGGTCACTTTCATATCCCCCACCAAATCCCCAACAAACCAGTTACACTGGTATATTTATATACAAATGTACCACATCCTATCAACTTCCATCATATATGGCTCGGAGGACACACAGGAAGAAGTTAAGAAAAGTGGACCATGTTGGTTGGTGGGGAGTGTGCAGGAGTGGCCTCCGGGGGTCACAGTTATTAATACATTCACTATGATGAATACTGAATACAAGTAAAAGAAAGCCTACAACATACATATAAGGTGTAAAGAATAAGAATGGAAGGCACAGCGGGACCAGGCCCCAGCTTAAGGATCCCAACATTTTCCGGTGAGTTTTCCGAAGGACAGGAGTCGGCCTCTAGGGTTGGCCAGCTCATACGTTTCCTGTTGGATGTGGCAGTCTTGTACGAAAACTCAGTGACAGCGATGCTGGCGGGCTTGGTGGTGGCCCCTCGGAGCCCAGGCATGGGGTCGGGGCCAGCGGGGTGGTGTGCAGTGGCAGGTGTGTGTGGGCACTGGGGACACCTGCCCGCGCTCTCGGCCTCATGCTCCTTCTTCCCCTCGTCTCCGCAGGCGGCCAGAGCGTGAGCGTGCGTGGCTGCGGCTCCCCGGACCTGTGCGGTGCCCCTGCCACCGAGGGGCTGCTGGAGCTGCCCGGCCACCGGCTGGCCGGCCGGCCCCTCTGTGGCACCAGCCAGAGGGCCGTCATGGCCTCCAAGTGCCACTCGGGCACGCCGCCCAGGCTCTGCCTCCCCCTGTCCGTGCTGCTGGTGGCCCTGGGCACAGTGGCCCTCTCCTGAGCAGGCCTGGCCTCCGCTGCCCTCACCCTGCAACCCCTCAACCCCGCTTGTGTCCCATGTCGCTAGGTGGCACCCTGGCTCCCCCCTGCTTCTGGTATTTCTAGGCCTGGAAGATTCTGGTGAGAAAAGTCAGGAACAGGGGTGAGCCTCCTCCCTCAGACTAAGGGTTTCCCCAAGGCTGGTCCTCTTTCTTAACACCTGGGTCCCAAGGGCTATACCTCCTCCGTCAGACTATGCTGTACTTCCTCAGACCTCAGACTAGAGACCGTTCCCTGGGCCCCAAAGACTAAGTAAGCCTCCTTCCTCAAAGTAGGGCGTCCCCAACACCAGCCTACTCCCTCACACTGGGGTGGTGTCCATTTTCCTGATCATTGGGGAAGCAGCTCCTTCCGTCTTGCTCTTTAGGGTCTAACAGAGTCTTGCGCAGCCAAGGTGGGGTTTGAGGACCAAATATACCCCCTTCCCAGGCTTCCACCCCCACCACAGGTCCTCTTCTGTCTGGGCTGTCTCCCCACTGTCACCAAATCTGAATGAATCAATTGCATCCCACAATGCCAACTGGTGTGTGTTTCCTTCTTCTCATATCACAGCCTCAAGCAGGGCCCTTATGTGGTCTGCTCTCTCCTCCGGGGATGCCGGGACCCAAGGAGACCTGCAGATGATGGTGTCTGGGAGCCAGGGCGGGCATGAGAGCAAATGCTCGATCTGGAGTGAGTGTCATTTTTGAGCCAGCATTGGACCTAAAGAATTGAGCAGAGATGTAAAGATGAGGAACTCAACTCGAGGGGGGAAGTCAGGAGCTACTTGCTTTCAGCTGAAAGTAATACAAAGTCCAGTAAAAAAAACCTGAAAGCATTCGCTCGGTGCTAATTGGACAAATACTTACTGATCACATGCTATGCATCAAACATAGTTCCAAACACTGAGGATACCTAGTAAAGAAAGTTCTCTGTGCTCAGGAGGGTTATGCTTCAGTGGGGGTGACAGATAATAAACAGTGCAGGGAAGAGGAATGGGGAGGCCCGCAGAAGGGGTGTGTTCTAACAAGAGGCCTCAGGAAGGTGACATCTGAGTAAAGACCCAATGCCAATTTTGGGGAGACACAAATGTTCATTCACTTCCTAACACTGCTGAGAGAGAAAAGGAAAGAAAGTCTGATCTGTGGTGAGCGTCGTGTCGGTATTTCAGATCGTTTATCTTATTTAATGCCCCGTGACGGGGGCCTCATAGACCATCATTTTGCAGACAGAGACCTCTGAGTCTCCACCTCAAGGTCACACATCAAGTCGCTGGATTCATCTGGGGCTACTGATGCAGGATTCCTGTGGACTGGAGGGTCATGGGGCCCAGTGTTGAAGGACAGAGACGACTTTGTAGGGACATGGAGAGTCCCTACACATAGTGGACATGCCTTGTGAGTGGGAAGTAAACTGTATTGTTGTTGTTAGACATCAGGCATCACCTGGTCCATCCTGACTAGTGCAGAGACCACAGGGGGAAGGGAAGGTAGATGTGGGGCGGAGCCACGCATCTTGAAACCGCTGCCCTAGACAGCAGCACTGTGCTGAAGCTCTCTGACTGAGACCTGGGTCTGTAGCGTGGCTTCACAAGTGATCTGTTGTGTAGCCTTGGAAGAGCCTCACAGTGTCTCTGAGCCCCGTGTTCCCATTTGGAAGAGGGACGTAGTAATGGTTCGACCTTCCATTTTTGTCAGGTGTGCCAAGCATAAGGCTTGGCACATCTCAAACTTTCAACAGATGGAAGCAGTCACCTCCTGAACTGTTAATCACCGGGACAGATGTACTATGTATTGTGTGAAAGAGACAATGGAGGCTCACAGGGGAAAGTGCTAGGAAGTGGCAGCCATGGGATTTGAACCCACATCTGCCTGATTCTAGAGGATAAACTTTTGCCCCCATTAAACACTGAGGAAATGTCAAAACACACTCAAGAATGGAAAAAATAATATAATGAACCTTTAGATATCTATCTCCTCACTACTGCCCCGTATCAAAAATAACCCACATTCTGCCAATTATATCCCCTTTCCCTTCCTTTTTCTCCTTCCCTCCCTCCCTCCTTGCCTCAAAATCTCTCTTCCTCTTTTCCTCCCTCCATCTGTCTTCTCTTCCTTCTGCCCCCCTCCCCCTCCCCTTACACTCTTACCCCTCCTCCCTTCCTTCCGCTTTGTGGCAAGAAGTTGTAAAACAAATTGCAGATGTCACATTTCCCCCAGAAACACCTCACCATGCATCAGAGCTTGCACGCATAATGTCTGTATTACCCGTCCTTCTTGGGAGGGAAGTCAGGGTGGAGGAAAGTTGCTGACAGCTTCCCTGAGTCCTTCCTGGGAGGGAAGTCAGGGTGGAGGAAAGTTACTGACAGCTTCCCTGACCTGCGTCCCTGTCCATTAGCAAAAGGCCCCCGGAATGTCCTGGCCTTCCAGGGAGATGCCCGCTCACCACTGGGGGCCTGTGGTGTTCTTCTCGTCTTCATAGCAAAATCAGGTCAGAAGTGCCGACCTCGACACGTAGATGGAAGTCACACTGAAGAGAGAGACGGAGGTTTAGAGTGTGGACTCTGGGGATGCCTGGGTGGCTCAGCTGGTTAAGCAGCCGGCTCTTGATTTCTGCTCAGGTCTTGATTTCAGGATCATGAAATAGAGCCCAGAGTTGAGTCCACACTCATCATGGAACCTGCTTGAGATTCCGTCTCTTCCTCTTGCTCTGCTCCCCGCCCCCACCTCAAGAGAAAAGAAAAGAAAAGAAAAGAAAAAGGGAAAAAGAAAAGAAAAGAAAAGAAAAAAGAAAAGAAAAGAAAAGGAAAGAAAAGAAAAGAAAAAAGTGCGGATTCTGGTACCAGTCTTGTCTGGGTTCAAATGCCGGCTTTGCCATTTGCGAGTTTTGAGACCTTGAGTGAGGACCATACGTGCACAGAAATCAGAGTTCAGGACAAGTAAACAATAACCTTTAACTAGTATCCTTGGGGCGGCGGAGACCTCGTGGGTCACACGACCCAGATGTGTGTTTGACTCCCAAACTCCCTTTCTTTCTGCACCCACTATGGCCTCCTATCTGCCTGGCAGGATGCCTGCCTAAGGTGGGGTGCAGAGGAGCCTAGGGTGGCTAGGAAGGAAAGAGATGTTTCTGGGAGTTTGGAGGCTGGGGGGATGGGGCCAGGATATGACCCATCTCCGCTGAGCTGGGAGCCCACAGAGGTGCTCAGGAAATGCTCCAGGCAGAAATAGCCATCTGGTGAGGGTGGACCCTGGTGGAGGTGGGGGTGTGAGGGTGTGGGGGGTGGAGGGGTGAGGGGGAGTGCGGGTGAGGAGGTGCTGGGAGTCTACCCTGGGTGGACAGTTTAATTATATTGTACATCCCTAACTTTCTATAAGGGCACCGATGCAGGTACGTTATTTGGGTTTTTCAAATTTATTACAAATTACTTAAAACACACAAAAACATGGAGTAAGCAGTGCCTCTCAGTGCTCAGCTGACAGGAAACCTTGAAACAGCTGCAATCCCCAGCGGCCCCTTCCCTGACCACTGCCTTTCCTTCTTCCTCTCCTGAGATAAGTGCTACCCTGAACACCATACCAGTCATTTTGAGACAAATGCACAGGCTTTCAATTTTTCCCCTTTTCCTTTTCCCTCCTCCCCCTCTCTCCTCCCCATAGACTCTCCCCAGGGACCTCCCCCTCCCAGGGATTTCATGTTAACAACCTCCTGGAGCTCCTTGGTGCTATTCCCCAAAGTCAAATACTTCCATATGGATGCTTGATGCACGAACACTATAGATGTGTACCTACGCCTGCCTGGATACCAGCAGATGCGAAGATGCATGCACGGACGTACACCCGTGTCTTGGTAGGTAGGAGTGTTTTGCTCTCTAATGGGATATTAGCCACAGCTCTCTGCATCTTGCTTTCTCTCCCTCAACACCACCTCATGGAAATTCTCCAAGTCTTTCGATTCACCCCCTTTCAGTGGCTGGCTGGTGTGGTCTTCCTGGCCCGTGGAGTGGATGTACTAACATTTATTCATTCGCGGTCCCACTGAGGGTATTCTTGGTTCCCTTTCTGCCTCTCCCCACCACCCAAGCCAGCAGTAAACATCCCGCAGACAGCAGTGTTTGTTTCGTATGTCTTTGGAAAATGTTGGATACATTTTAAAAGTTTGGATGACATATGGCTTTAATGCATTGAAAGACAATTCTAAAATGTATAATGAAATGGAATCGGGGCAGCTGGGGGGCTCAGTCGCTGAAAGCGTCTGCCTTGGGCTCAGTTCATGATCTGGGGGTCCTGAGATCCAACCCTGCAGGCTCCCAGCTCAGCCTGCTTCTCCCTCTCCCTCTGCTCCGGCCCTGCTTGTGCACTCTCGGTAGCTCTCTCTCTCATGTAAATAAACAAAACAAAAGAAAACAAAAAAGAAGTGGAATTGAAAGTTAAAAATGAAAAGGCACGGCGAATTGGGGTGGGGATATGTGAGTGGTTCAAGGAGCAGCTTCCCTTGCCTTCCCTGGTTTTCCCAGGTGAGGCCCCCTGGACATCCCTTCCCCCTACAGACTCCAGGAAGCAGTCAATTAAATTACTTCAGTTCTTAAACATCCATCGGTTAGATTTTTAGGAGGAGAAAGGATGTGGGTTGGAAGGAATGTGTGCTTTCAATTCACTAATAGGTGATGAAAGCTAGACCTCAAGTGTTTCTTTAGTCCGACCTGACCTTGTAGGGGCACTCGATTCTCTCTCTGCAAACGGACCTTGGTTTCCCAGCCCTCCCTCTTTGCCTACCAGCTTCAAGAAGCAGACCTGCCCTATCTCCCCGACCCTTCTCAGCAACATCTTGGGGTTCTGACTGGAGCCTGATGAAAAAGACCCTGTATACATACTTCGGCTACTTTTTTAATTTTTTTTCTTTTTTTTCCCCCTAGAACACTAAAGTAGTCGAAAAAGATATTGAAAAAATGTAAGAGGACCCTATGAAAATTCACATTACTTTTAAAGTATCTTATTTATGCCAAAGAGAGACTTTAATATAATTTTATTTCAGTGTAAGTTAAAATTTATTTAATGCCATCATTTGGCCAAGAGAAACTGTCAGGAATGAAAATTCTCTTGACGGAAAATGCGATAGGGCTGCTGGCTGGACCTCCTCTACCCCAAGGCTGGAGTGGTGGCCTCCCATCCTTTTCTTCCCAGAGACCCTGTCCCCTGGCCAACTTTCCAAGTTGGAGCCAGCCAGTCTCTGTCAGGGGCATGGTAATCCTGATTGACTTCACCTAATCAAGATCCTGACTCTGGGGTTGAGAGAGGTCCCCGACTCTCATAAGGTACACGGCTGCCCCCAGATTCTGCACAGAATGGTGTTTTTTGTTGTTGTTGTTTTTGTTTTTGTTTTTTTTGTTTGTTTGTTTTTGTTGGTTTTTTTTTTTAAACACTGCCCCCAGTGGCTCAGTCAGTTAAGTGTCCAACTCTCGGTTTCAGCCCAGGTGATGATCTCAGGGTCATGAGATCCTCTGTGCTCAGTGCAGTCTTCTTGGGATTCTTTCCCTCTTCCTCTTCCTCCTCCTCTGCTTCCTCCCCTCACACCTGTGCATACATGCACTCTCTCAAAAAAATTCTAAAACAAAATGTGATAAACCAAGATGCAGATTTTTAAAAAATATCATTGATAAATTTGCTTCCATCAAAGCCAGGGGTGCACGTTTTTCCTTCTGCTTCAGGCACCAACATGGCTCAGTGTGCTGCTGGTCTTTATTTAAAATTTTGGGATCTTCTTTGTTGAAATATCATTCAACATGATTTTTGCATTAACTTTTATTTTTGTTTATTTATTTTTTAAAAAAGATTTTTATTTATTTGACAGAGAAACACAGCCAGAGAGGGAACACAAGCAGGGGGAAGTGAGAGAGGGAGAAGCAGGCTTTCCACCCAGCAGGGAGCCTGATCATGACCTGAGCCGAAGGCAGTCGCTTAACCAACTGAGCCACCCAGGTGCCCCAATTTTTATTTGTGTTACATTATAATGTCATTTATCTCGATAACTGAGTTTTTTGGCACCCCCTTAAATTTTGCCCCCAAGGCCACAGTCTCACTTTTTGGCCGTAGTCCTCGCCCTACTTCTAACCAAACTGGGTCACTGAGTGCAGAAGGATCCCTGCCTCATCCCTGTGCCCCTCTCATGACACTCTCCAAAAGGCCTTCGATGCTTTCCCAGGTAGCAGGTGTATATGTCCTCACCGTGGTCTATCACGAGATCTGGGCCCTGATCACCTCTTAGACCTCATCTCCTAGAATTCTCTCTTTGGGTCACTCTGCTTCAAACCACACCAGTCACTGAGATTCTTCCCCAGACACTTGAGACTCAGTTCTGTCTCAGGACCTTTGCATATCCATGCCCTCTGTCTGGAATGCTCTTCCCCCTGATGTCCACATAGCTTGTTTCTTTACTTCATTCAGACCTCAGCTCAAATAGAATGTCACTTTCTCGGGTCTTCCTGTATTACTCTTTCAAAAATAGAACACTCCCTCCTCCAAGCACTTGGCTATTTAGTGGCCTAAAACAATGCTTTATTTTCCACGAGTCTGTCCCACAAGTGGGAAATTCTAAGCTCAGCTGGTTCTTCGGTTCCCTCGTGGTAGTGGTTCTTGCGGTGGGATTCAGCTGGAAGTCAGCGGGAGCCTGAATGTCCTGGGTGGTTTCTGTTTCTCCATGGGACCTCTCCAGCTGGCTAGTAGGACCTTTACTTGGTGGCTCGTGTTCTGAGAAAGCAGAAAATGTTACCTCTTAAGCCTACGCTTGGAAGTCAGCTACATATTGTTGATCGGAGCAAGTTACAAGACCAGCCCGGGTTCAAGGGGAGAGGGCAGAGACTCCCACTCTTAGTGGGAAGAGTGACATGTGCCTGCAGAGATGGGAGAAATGGTTAATGCGGCCATAGCTACAAGCAACCTACCAACCTTCTCCTTGCTTTCTTGTTCTTTCTTCTTCTATTTGATACTACCTTATTTTGGTTTATTATCATTATCTTTCAAAAAATATAAGCTCCATGAGAGTAGGGGGCCGTCTGTATGTCAGTGCCCACAACTGTGTCTAGCCAGTACATCCTGGAGTGAATGAATGAATGAATGAATGAGTGAGCCCTTGGGGACTAACTTCCGGTTTCCTCAGGATTATGGTGAAAGGAGACAAGGTGAAGACCACATGTGTGGATATGCCTAGGGAATTGCTTTAGGCTTTTAAGAGACACAGAGGAAGGACAGGGAGGAAAGGAGGATTAGGAGCAGGCAGGAGAAATGGGAGGAAGAGGTGGAGGCAGAGGACTGGGAGCTTCCTGAGGGAGGTGGGGCCTGGCACAGAGCAGGTGTTCCGCAAGTGTGTGTTGAGTGAATGAACTTCCTCCAAAAAGCCCTCCCTGACTCCACTCCATCTTGAGCTGGGTCAGGCATCCCCTTGGCTCTCACACTCGTCTGGGGACTCCATCCCTACTTTACCCCGTGGGCTAAGGGTTCCATCTCCTTCACTGGGCTCCTGTGAGTCCTATGCCGTGTTCCAAACACCAACCGATGGGTCCTTGGTGCATGACAAGCATACGCTGCGGAAACCGCCCCCTGTAGGAGAGGGCTGCCGCCGTCATCGCTGTTCCCAGCCTGGCAGACCCAGGGCAGACTCAGGAATCACCTTCATTGATTCTAAGACGCACTGCCCCTCCCCTGCCCCCATGTTTTAGCAACTCTGAAATCAGAGAGTCTCAGCTGATGGCACCTTACAGTCACTGTCAGGCCAGGCAGCCATTGTGACATCGCTATCACTGCCTGGAGGTGATAATGGAGCTGCTTTTAACAGCATCGTCACTGCTCCTGATGGCACGGAGGACATGGGGTGTGTGGAAGCAGCGGTGTCCCCTGCTCAGAGGCAGAAGTGATCCCCTTGTTCACAGCGTCAGAGTGTGGTTAGGAACAGCTTAGTTAGTATTTCCCTTGAATTTTCCCAGTTAGATACACCCAAAAAGTGATGCACTATAAAAAAAAAAAATCGGTATTTTCTATGTTAGTCTTAGAGTAAGTGCAAAATAAAAATTTTGAGTGACAAGGAAACATCGTGTCTTACTTGTATTGGCAGCAATTTGCCCCCTTGTTAGGGGGCTGGGACATGAGTGGCTGACGCCCAGTGACACCTTTGATCTGATTATACAGGGAACCCATGGAAAGAAGGAAGGAATACATGTGTTCATCTCATTTGTCTCTGTCGTTGTCTCGATTCCGGTCTCAGCCCCTGGGTTTTATGTCTGTCTGCGGATGACAGGTGGGAGAACAGAATTCTAGTCCCAGTTAAACGAGCTACCTCGTCGATGGGCTTCCCACAGCGCCTGGCACGTTGGAAACACCCAGTCAGTGGGCGCTCTGCCTCAAGTGTGGTCGTGTCTGCTGCCCCCAGCAGTCTGTGGGGCACGACGAGTGTGACTCTCACCTCTGCACCAGTACCGGGACTGGTCTGTCAGGCCCAAGCAAATGCTCGTGGAGTGACCGAGTAGCTGTGTGAATCCTATCTTGTGTGAAACCTGGGGGCTCGTGGAGTGACCGAGTAGCTGTGTGAATCCTATCTTGTGTGAAACCTGGGGGCTCGTGGAGTGACCGAGTAGCTGTGTGAATCCTATCTTGTGTGAAACCTGGGGGCTCGCTGTCAACTCAGGGTCTTAGCACGGACTGGCCCCATCAGGCTCACAGATCTCAGCTAGGGCACCCTCTCTTCCGGGAAGCCCTCCGTGAGCCCCAGGCTGGGTTGGGTGCCCCCTTGGCATTCCCACAGCCCTCTGGAGTCCTCCGTCCCAGTCCTGGGTCGTCATTGTCTGCGGATGGATAGGGCTCCCACATGGGAGAGAGCTCAGGGCTTGGTCATTGCTGCGCAGGCTGCGGCCTGGAGAGGTGCTGCATGTGTGATGAATGAACAGGGAAGAGAAGGCATGGCAGACAGACCGCAGCCTCCATCCAGCAGGCACTCCGGGCCAGCCTGCGTTGGGGGCATTTCTGCAGGTGCCCGGCACTGTCTTGGCCCTAGGTCACCCCAGGGTGTGACCATCTCCCTTTCTTCTGACCCGGAGCCCCCAAGGGCAGAGCCTGGGTCTGAGGTAGCTCTGGGGAACTGGCTCGTGACTAGCTGGGGTCTGGGGATCAGGAGCTGGGGTCAAATGAATGAGGGCCATGAGGGGGAGGTGGGCTCCCGGGGCCACGGCCCCCGTATCAGGAAGACCTGGCTGTATGTCTATGTGTGCCTGAACGTGCATGGGCCGCCCATCGGCCTGACTTCTGCTTTCCTGTAATAATTGTATCAGACGGTCTGGGCCTCTACTTTCCCTCTTGGGCCCTGGGCGCACGTCTGTGAATTTAGGGGCGGAGTCCAGGCCTGTGTGTTCAGTGTCTGGGAATGTCTGCAAATGTTTCTTAATCTCTTGACCTCCAGCTTCTTCCCTGCATCTCCGTTTCCACTCTTCGGTCCCATTCCTCTGGCTCTGCATCTTCTCATCCCCTCCATAACCAGTGCCTCTGACCAGTCTTCCCCGGCTCTCTCTGAGGTGTTTCTCATCCACTCTGTCTTCCTGCTGGACTGTCCTTCTGCTTTTTTTCTTGGGGAGTCTCTTTCCCCTTGTCTCAGGGACCTTTGCTTCAGCCTTGCTTCCCATTCACAGCGCTCTCTACTTCTACCTCGCAGTTTGTCACAGGGCTGCTGCCTGTAGTGGTCGTGAGGAAGCAGAGGAGGCAGAGGGACAGAGGGGCCTCGGTGTTACACGACAGTGGGCACGGACCTGGGGTTTGGACGGGGTGGGCTGGGCAGGAGAGGACGTTAACGTTCTGCGCAAGGAGAGGCCTGGACACCGGTTGGTGGATTGGCGTGTGGCGCTGCGGTGCGGGGGCCAGTCCTGGCCAGGGCCCGGCAGAGCCATGCTGGCAGTGACCCTGTGGGTGCTGCAGACCCAGCCTGTCCCCACAGCTGGTGTGGCGAAGCTAAACCAGCACCCCCGGAGCACACACAACACATCGCAAGGTGGTAGCTGAGTAGATGGTGCAGAGAAGGAATGGGGATGACTTGTTCATAGTCATTGTGCATAGTCATTGCAATAGTTCCCTGGAAGGAGGAGGAAGAGGGTGGGTGCTGAGCAGGATCAGGCCCTTGGATGTCAGGCGGCGGAGCTGGGACTGTGTCCGCGGGTGACAAAGTCCACAGATGGGTGATGGAGGCCACAGATGGATTATGAACTGCTTGGTATTACAAAGATCTCTCTGGGTCCCTTTGTGGGGGGACTGAGGACCTCGTGTGACTGAGAGGGGAGCCCCAGGAGCAACTGGGAGATGGGGTCCCTGCCCCACTGTGAGACCCCGCCCCCTGACATCACTGTCACATTATTACGCTAGGGTTGGCTGACCAATAAGCTGCGGCTCGCTGTTATAATGGGTCCTAGCAACGGGTCTGACCTGGGGCTAACAGGAGAGGAGACCCCACCAGCGGGGAAAGTGTGAGGGGAGAGGGAGAGCCTGCCGGGCAGGTGAGTCCCCCAAGGGCAGGACTGTCTGGCCGGGCCCTGTGAGTGAAGGGAGGCAGGGGCTTCCAGGACCAACCTGAGCTCCCTCAGCCCTAATCCCAGCCTGGGAGCCACTGACCCGCCTAGCCCTGGCTCCCGGGACTGGCCCTAGCACCTGCTCTCCTCTCCCTGGGCCCTATCCTTCCATGGCTTAGGGGGCCAGAGTGCAGGGCGAGTGGGCCTAGCATGGGAGAAATGCCTCCATCCGTGACAGGGGATCAGACCTGGTGGGAAGAATGTAATAGGGACAAACTTCTCTGGAGGGTGGGCAGGGACAGCCAGGAAGGCAAGGAGGGAGGCAAAGACATGTAATCGAACAGAGAGCATCAGAGGGATGAGGAGCCCAGAGACGTGGGTTTGAATCCTGGCTGGGCCTCCATGTAGGGACCTCACTTGTTTGGTCTGAACCTCAGTCGCTCTCTGATGGGGACAGTGATCCCTAGTATGAGCTTAGTTTGGGCTTCCCCTCATGCTGGGCATCCCCTCATGCTAGACTCCGTCTACCAGCTGAACCCCAGAACGCTGGCCTAGGGCTAGATGGGTGGGCTCACGACTGTCACAGGCCTCACTTGCCCCGTGAGGTAGCAAGGGTGTCTTCCGTGGTGCCCTCAGAGAGGGCAGGGGATGGCTTCAAGTCACACAGCTAGGAATACTATTAAGGCTGCTAACACAGACTCCCTGCTGTGGGCCAGGCACTATTTCAGGGGCTTTGTATGTATCAACTCACTCAATCCTCAGCGACCAGAGGGGATTTGCTTTTATCACAGTGACTGGCCTCATCTTATAGATGAAGGGGAGTGGGGTGGAGCGTTTCAAATCACTTGCCCCAATCACTCAGTGTGTACGCGGGGAAGCCAGGACTTGAGCCTGGGTCTTGCTCCAGGGTCTGGGTCCCCCTCAGCACCCCTGCCCGAGGCCCTCAACAGCAGCAGCGGCTTGGGCCCCAGTGCTGGGCTTTAGCCCTTTCCTTCATAGGCCTGGCTACCACATTTGTGGGGCCTCGGTTAGAATATCCTTAAGAATCTCAGTATCAGCAGAGTGACAAGCCAAGAGCTGAGCCTTCCAAGCCTGAGGTCCTGTGTGGCCGCCTGGGTCACAAGCGGCCATCAGACCGTTACTGTGAAGAATCCTGATTGCCGCAGGAGGCACGTCACTCACTATGCCCTTTACTCAGAGGAACAGGCTCAGAGAGGTGTCTTACTCTGCCCCAGGTCACACAGCAAGTCAGTGGCAGGGATGGGATGTGAGCCTGGGCCTGTGAGACTCCAAAGTTCCCCACCACGTGTCAGATCTGTACCCGGGTTTTTCGAGGAGGGGTGGGCCAGAGAGACTGCCCTTATATCCTTGGTGTCTCTCTCTCCCTGCCCTGTGCCAAGGCCCAGGAGAAGTGAACGGCTCCCTTCTACCCCCGGCAGACGCCGAGGACCACACATCCTGTGACTCTCCCCCAGCCCCCGAGCCCTCTGAACCACTGGTCACCATGGCTACTTCGAAGTTGCCAGCCGTGCCCAGGGAGGAGGAGACCACCATCCTCATGGCTAAGGAAGAGCTGGAGGCCCTGCGCACGGCCTTTGAGTCGGGCGACCTCCCACAGGCGGCCTCTCGCCTCAGGGAGCTGCTGGCCTCCTCCGAGAGCATCCGGCTGGAGGTGGGCGTCACGGGCGAGTCAGGCGCTGGCAAGTCCTCCCTCATCAACGCCCTCCGTGGCCTGGGGGCCGAGGACCCCGGTGCAGCCCTCACGGGCGTCGTCGAAACCACGATGCAGCCCTCGCCTTACCCGCACCCCCAGTTTCCCGATGTGACCCTGTGGGACCTGCCGGGGGCCGGCTCTCCGGGCTGCCCGGCTGACAAGTACCTGAAGCAGGTGGACTTCGGCCGCTACGACTTCTTCCTGCTGGTCTCCCCCCGCCGCTGCGGGGCCGTGGAGACCCGCCTGGCTTCGGAGATCCTGCGCCAGGGCAAGAAGTTTTACTTCGTGCGCACCAAGGTGGACGAGGATCTGGCGGCCACGCGCACTCAGAGGCCCTCAGGCTTCAGCGAGGCGGCCGTCCTGCAGGAGATCCGTGACCACTGTGCCGATCGGCTGCGGGTGGCCGGCGTAAGCGACCCCCGCATTTTCCTCGTGTCCAACCTGTGGCCGGCCCGCTACGACTTCCCGCTGCTCATGTCCACCTGGGAGCATGACCTGCCGGCCCACCGGCGCCACGCCGGCCTGCTCTCGCTGCCCGATATCTCGCTGGAGGCCCTGCAGAAGAAGAAGGACATGCTCCAGGAGCAAGTGCTCAAGACAGCCCTGGTGTCCGGTGTCATCCAGGCCCTGCCCGTGCCGGGGCTGGCGGCCGCCTACGACGACGCCCTGCTCATCCGCTCACTGCGCGGCTACCACCGCAGCTTTGGCCTGGACGAAGACTCGCTGGCCAAGCTCGCTGAGCAGGTGGGCAAGCAGGCGGGGGACCTGCGCTCCGTCATCCGCTCCCCGCTGGCCAATGAGGTCTCGCCGGAAACTGTCCTGCGGCTCTACTCGCAGTCGTCTGATGGTGCCATGCGGGTGGCCCGCGCCTTCGAGAGGGGCATCCCGGTGTTCGGCACCCTGGTAGCCGGGGGCATCAGCTTCGGCACCATCTACACCATGCTCCAGGGCTGCCTCAATGAGATGGCCGAGGACGCCCAGCGGGTCCGCATCAAGGCCCTGGAGGAGGATGAGCCTCAGTCTGAGGTCAGCCTGGAGGCGGCTGGGGACAATGGCGTGGAGAAGCGGGGCGCCGGGGAGGGAGGCAGCGAGGAAGCGCCGCTCTCTGCCCGCCGGAAGCTCGGCCTCCTCCTCAAGTATATTCTCGACAGCTGGAAGAAGCGTGATTTGTCAGAAGAGAAATGAACGCGCAGCCCCCACCCCCTGCCGCCCACAGACCAAGCCTTAACAAAACCAGCTAAACAAAGCCCGTGTAGTGGAAATGTGCGGCGATCTCCAAGGGCCCGAGCTTGCCATCTTGGCAGGGTGGGGGTGGGGAGGCCCTGAGGGGCCGGAGGAGGCCTGTGGGACACACTGAACCGGGATGGGACCTGCTGTGGGCGGGGAGAGCTTCAGGGTATGGATGGCAGGCCAAGGGCACCTTGGTGGGATCTCTCTCCCTGGTTCCCTGGTAGCCAAGGGAGATGTGTGGGCCAACAGGACAGCCTGGCCTGGATCCAAGACAGGCATCCGCTGTCAGCAGGTGTGGGTACTTGGTGCACATTAGGGCTGGCTATGGTACTTATTTTTGCTGCCATCTCAGGTCCCTTTCTGGGAAGCCCCGTGTCCCACAGGCCTCCTCTGGAGGGGGGAAGGGCAGCCAATGGGTGCCCAGGATTAGCACAATGGTGCCTAGCAACTGGTTAAACAGGGTGGGGGACAGGGACATCCTGGGCCAGCCCTGCTGCCAGTGAGTGATGGTGGGTGTGCGGGGGCCGGGGAGGGAGAGGCCCGATGGCTTTGGGCTGGCCTCCGTGTGGAGTCTGGGGCGGTGGGAAGGCTGATGGGCTTTTTCTCTGCCCATCAAAGGAGTGAAGGGGCTGAGGGTGAATCCTACCACCTAGAACGCGTCGTTTTGGAGAGCGGGCAGGTGTGTGTCTGGGAATGTGTGTGATGATAAGCTTTCCGGTGTGTCTGTGAGTGGGAGGAGCCCGGGTAAGTGTCCAGGGGTTTTGATGCTGTGGGTCTGAGGTTGTGAGCAGTCTGCTGTGTCCCCCTGGCTGTGTGGGTGCACGAACGTTGGGGTGGTGCTGAAGGCCATGGGACCGAGCCGGGGCGACCCCTGAGAGATGTGCGTGGCTGCAGGTGTCCCTGGGTGTGGACGATGCGGGGTGAGGGGATCCGTGTCTGCAAAACCAAACCCCGGGCTCTCTCTCGCTCTGCCCTTGGCTCTTCGGTGGGAACACAAAAGTGAACCTGACCCCCTCCTACTCGCTCAAGCCTAACCTCACATGCGAAGTCAAGGGTCACATATATTTAGAAAATTTAAAAACTACCGGATTAGGGGCTCTGGACAGGACAGGGGCTGCCCCCAGGGCTTCTGTGGGCTTGGACCAGGGATTAAGGAAGGGTTAGACTGAGGTGCAGAGAAAGGTGAGTTTCCAGGAATTCACAAGAAGGCTCTGGCAGCTGTGTACAAGGCCGCTGGAGTGGGGACGGAGGGCAGGGGAGGTGGCCTCACCCCTAGGTGCTCACAAATACCGCCTATGGATATTCCCAGATCTGGGGATGGTTCTAGCTTTATTTGGGGGCCTCAAATGACCTTGAACCTAGGAAACAGTTCCAGACAAGGAGGAGCCACTTTCACCTGGAGGATTAAAGGGGATGTCAGTGCTCTCTGCCACAGAGCGCTCTGCTTTGCAACAGGATTCTTCCCTTCCTGGAAGGCTTTCCCACTGGCTCTTCCAAAACTAATTTTGGGTACACATGGACCTTTCTGCACCCAAGAGGATCTGGGGGATAATGGTGGGTAAATCCCAGACCCCTAGACACAAGGACAGGGTGGTCCACTCAAAAACACAGCCCATATCCCTATACCTGTGCACGCTTAGACATCATCCTAAACACAGGACTCATGGACCCCGAGTGGCTGGGAGGGAAAGGTCAGGTGTGAGTAGTGATGCTCTCCACAGGGGCCTGGTCACCCCATCCTGTCCTTTCTGCCTCCATCTCTCCCTTTCCCATCCCCCGTCTCCACCCCCTCAGCCCCTGTTCCAGCGCAGGCCTCATCCTCTCCACCAGCCCCTGCCCTCCCTCAATCCCCAAAGGCCCCTGGGGGCTCTTTGAACGTCCACTACGCATCTCTCCCTTCCCTGCTCAAAACTCTTCCATGGCTACCCACAGAGAAAGATCGAGTGCAGCCTGATGTTCCAAGCCCTTACCAAGCTGGCCTCTGAAACTCGTCAACAGTAAGACGCTGAGTCTTCCTAAAACAGAGCTGGAGGGCCCTGGGGAGTCATCTCTCCATTTCACAGGTGAGGAACCAAACAGATGGGGGAAATAAAGGCTGCAGAAGGGGACAAGACCCACCCAGTGTCACCCAAGTCCCTGGCATGGCTGGGACTAGTTGCAGACCTGCATTCCCAGTGTTCAGCGCTGGTGCCCCAGGCCATCATACCAGTGAGGACCCAGGGGCTCAGAGGCCAGGCGGGGCGTGTGTAGGTGCGCAGTGCGGTTCTTGAGCAGATGGGGGTGCTGGAAAACCAATGGCAGTGGGGGCAGTGTCGTCACACGTGCACCAGGCCCATCCCATCGAGTCTCTCTTCCTGGTGTCGGGACTGCAGCACCCAAAGAGGTCCTGCCTGGCCCATAGCGGGTGCTCAGCTATGCAAGGATGGGGTGGGGAGGTCGTACGGCAAAAGGATCAGAGGGGGCTGGTCCATTTCCTGGCTCCGGTGCAGGCTGGAAGACATTCAGTGAGTGACTTTCACCTCCCTGAGCCTCAGTTTCCTACTCTGCACAGTGGGGACTTAATAAATGAGGCTCATGGTTAGACCAGTGGCTGGCCCCGAGTACACAGTGAGCAAACATCAACGCTGTCTGCGATGACGATGGGTCTGGCTCTTCATCACTGCCCTATATTGCTGGTCACGGTGTCTGGTGCACGGTAAATGCCATCCAGCGTTACTTAAGAATTTGAATTCTGGGGCCCCTGGCATCCTAGGGCAGTGGAGCATGCAACTCTTGCTAGATCTCAAGGTTGTGAGCTCAAGCTCCATGTTGGGTATAGAGATTACTTAAAACTAAAATCTTAAAAAAAAAAGAATTTGAATTATGTGATCATAAGACCCATTTCCCATTCCCAACACTCCATGCACTAGCTGGCGGCCTTGGGCAACTAATTTCTCCTCTCTCTGCCAAATGTATGGGAATTTCCTTCTCCGGCTGTTAGGATTGTCAGAGCTACTCCGGGAGAACCTGGCGGTGATGAATAAAAGCAAACTGAACTCAAGCATTTAGCACCGGGCCTGGCATATGGTTGCACTCTCAGTATGCCTGCTGGTGATGCCTCAAGTACTTGGGGCATGCTGAGGGGTGTAGAGAAGAGAGGGCAAACGCTCTCTTACCTGTCCTGTTGAAGGTCATCGACCCTGAAGACGGAAGGCTGCATGTCAGGGGGCCATGGCGAGGAGAGTCTTGCTGTCGAGCCTCAGTCGGTCCAAGATACCGGAGTTATGGGAGGACAGCAGTGCTCTGAAAGGAGCCTTTGAGGCAGGGGACCTGTCGGCAGTGGCTGCTAAGCTGCAGGCCACACTTCACTTGCTGGAGAATGCCAGGCTGGACATTGGCATTACGGGGGGCACAGGCTCAGGCAAGTCGACCTTGGTCAATGCCATTAGGGGGCTGGGAGATGAGGACCCCAAATCGGCCTACACGGGCGTGGTGGAAATGACGGTGGAGCCCACGCCATACGCACACCCTAAGTACCCCAATGTTATCATCTGGGACCTGCCGAGCATTGGTGCGCCCACCTTTGGGGCGGAAAAATACCTCCAGCGGGTGCTGCTGGCCCGGTACGACTTCTTCATCATCATCACCTCAGAGAGCTTCACCGCCCACCATGTCCAGCTGGCCCGGGAGCTCCGGCAGCGCCGCAAACGCTTCTACCTCATCCGCTCCAAGGTGGACGTGGACATTGCCGCCTCCCGCAGCCGGCGCCCCAGCACCTTCTCAGAGGGGAGGGTGCTCAGCCAGATCCGGGATGACTGTTGGCGGCGGCTGGAGGGTGAGGGGCAGGTTCTGGGGGGGTGGGGCGGGTGGATTTTGGAGGGGTCCCCCACTCCTTCCCCTTCCTCTGCCAGCGGGGGGGAGAGGGGTCGTCCAATGTCATGCTGCGGGACCGAACTTGGCCCTGCAGTGAAGTGAGGCTCACAGCTGCCATTCATTTCCTGAGTTGGCACTTCTCAGTCGCGGGTGACAGAGACCAATCACTTGCATTAAGGACACGGGATGTGTGCTGGCTTGTATATTTGCCAAGTTAGAGCACAGCAAATGCTACGTGCCCACGGGATGCTGGCACCTGGGGCTGAGGGCAGCTGGCACCGCTTTCCATGCACTCACCTCACCACCACAGCTCCCCTGGCAGGTCCGGACAATTACCCTGTCGTTTGGCTTGGTAACTTGCCCAAGGCCCTGCAGGGTGGCAGGGAGCAAGGCTGGGATGAGCTCTGGGGCCAACGCTCTCCAGCCTCGTGCTGGGCGCTCCTGGCAAATGCTTACCCCTCGGCCGCTGTCAGGACCCCAGGGCCTGCTCCAGCGCCAAACGTGCACGGTGCTCTTGTCTCCTGCAGCAGGGGGCCTGAAGGACCCCAAGGTCTTCCTGCTCTCCATGTTTGAGTTGGGCAAGTATGACTTCCACTTGCTGGAGGAGTTGATGGTGAAGGAACTCGAGAGCCACAAGCGGCATGCGTTTCTGATGTCCCTGCCCAACATCTCGAAGCCCATCCTGGAGAAGAAGGCAGCCTCGCTGCGGCAGCACATCTGGCTGGTGGCCACAGTGGCCTGTGGTGTCAACCCGAGCCCTGTGCCAGGTGTACAAGATGTGGCGTGTGACCTACATGTGCTCATCAACTCCCTGCAAGGCTACCGTTGCAGCTTTGGCCTCGATAAGGACTCCCTCGCCATGCTGGCAAGGCAGACGGGCCAACCCCTGCACAAGATCCTGGAGGCGGCACACGGCCCGAAGACCAAGGTCACTGAGGCGCTGGTGGTGGAACGACTGGGCCAGGCCTCCCAGGATGCCCCTGCTTTCACCCAGGGGCTCCTCAATGTGCCCATCCTTGGCACCCTGGCCACCCGCGGCATCTCCTTTGCCACCGTCTACCAGATGCTCCGCACGTCTCTGGACGAGGTGGTCAGTGATGCCCAGAGAGTGCTGCTTCAGGCCTTCCTCCATGACTCTGACCACAAGCTCCCAGAGAGATCCAATCAACGATCCCAGCCCTGAGCCTAGGCCAGCTGGAGGTGGCAGTGAGGGACTGGGCAGATACAGGTTCTATCTGTCCCCAGACTGGGTGGTGTCGGGGGAGGGAAAGAAACTCAAGCTCCAACTCCCCTGGACTGAGCTGTGTGCTGTTTGTGCTTTTGAGCTCTGGGTTTTATGCCCTCTCTGGCCATTGCCATCTTCCCTGTTTTGAACCCCTGCGTCAACCAGCAGTCCCCCTGAGATGGAGAGGAAGCAGGCAGGACACGGTGCAGGGAAGCTTTGACAAGATAGGGAAGAATTCTGTCTAGTTAGGGCACTTTGGAAGGTCTTGGTGAAGGTCGGGGCAGTGGTGCAAAGGGTTCAGAAGCATTTTCCTAAGAGGACAGTGAATGTCACAGCTCAGAAGGGCCAGTGAGATCAAAGGAGGTTCTTACCTAAGGTCTTCCCGGTCAGCAAGTGGCAGGGTCAGAGCCTGCCTGGGTCTCATGCTTCCCAAACCTTAGCTCCTCACTGTTGAGGGATCTGCACAAACCCTACTCCTGGTCCGAGTGTTTTCTTCACTACCCCCAGGATTCCCATGACAAGGACATGAGGACTGTATGGGTATGCCCAAGGGCAAGAGGAAGGCAGGGAGACCAAGGGGTATGGGGTAGCAGGCAGATAGATTCGGCTGGTGACTGGAACCAAGGGCATCAGTGAAGGGTGGAGCAGCAGGATTTGAAGGTCATGACTGACTGGGGATGAGTGGGGTGGTCAGACCAATTTGGAGACATACTTTGGGAAACACCAAGCTAAGATGGAGCATATTTAAACTGAGCAGATGAGGCTAGGTCCTATATTAAAATGTATGGTGTATTTGAGGGTCAGTTCTGGATTTAAAGGTAGAGACTATTTTTAAACAAGAATAGATCAGATCTATGGAAAAAGGAAGTAAATCATATTTAGCCAACAGCAGGCACTGTGTGTAAGGGTAAGGTAGTAGGGCAGAAGCTGTTTCGACTCCCAGTAAACACTATATTGAACAAAGTTATGTTCTTTTTTATTTTTTTTTAAAGATTTTATTTGACAGAAACACAGGCAGAGAGGGAACACATGCAGGGGAAGTGAGAGAGGGAGAAGCAGGCTTCCCGCCGAGCAGGGAGCCCGAGGCAGGACTTGATCCCGGATCTCCGGGATCACGACCTGAGCTGAAGGCAGTTGCTTAACCAACTGAGCCACCCAGGCGCCCCAACAAAGTTATGTTCTATTCTTTAATCACGTACTGAATTAGGTATGGCATTGAACTAGGCATTTCACCAAAGGCAGGCACTGTCTTCAACTGAACACAGGGCACGAGGGTAGGAACTGCATTTAGCCAAAGGAGGGTACTGTATTTTCCTATCAGTAATACAGACAGGGGAGGCTTGAAGTCACCCCAGGAAACAGAATAGCCCTTTCTAGGAGCTTCCTCCTTAGCAGAGACTGGTCTCCATCTGCTCCTGACAACTCTATGACCTACAGTGGATGTGTCCCCATGGGAAGCTCACTCAGGCTCCAATGGTGGCTACAGGTAATCTTCCCCCAAAGGCTGTGACCCCAATTTGCCTTGCTCTCCAGAACAGCATGCTGGGGAGAGGTGAAGAAGAGAAGCACCAGAACAGGCTTGCATGACTGCTTTTATTCAAACCACCAGATCTGCTCCAACGAGGAGCTCCCGAGACCCTGCTGCCTAATAGGAAAGGGCTTCGAGTCAGGGAGGAGGGACCTGCTGCTCCTGTCCCGCTGAGGGAGGTCAAGATGGAACCTGGGATGCGTGGGGACCATTCAGACTACTCCCACTGCCCGTCCCTGCAGGGAACTGAGGACGGGCCGCCCTGTCCCAGGTCGGGGTGGGATCTCAAATTTGCCCCCTGAACAACACTCCACTGAGGGTGGGGGGCCCGTCCCCGGACACCTCATGTCTCTGGGTGAGAATGTCGCGGTCCCTCATCTATCAGGCCTGCTGCCACTCTCCACCCCACCAGGGGGGCAGGACACGTGTGCTCCCTCACCACCCATGGGGACCCAGAAGGGGGTTCTCTGCATGATGCTCCTTCCCTCGGCCTCAGGCCAGCAGACGGCTGTACTCTGCCAGGGCAGAGGACTTTTTCACGCCATCCCAGATCCGGGCAGCGTAGTGGAACCTGTGGAAGGAGGTTGGCAGTCAGTTGCCATGGCTGCAGCCTGCCAGGCTTGCACTGACCTCGGCCACATGGGAAAATAGGTCCTGTGGATGACCTGTAGGCCCTGAGACAGGAGCCGCCTCAGTCGGGACGCAGGGAAGATGGCAATGCTGATGGGACTGGCCCACGTTCTCAGACTTCAACCAGGGTGAGCCATGCTGAAGGTGGTTGGTCTGGAACCTAGGCCTCAAGCCCCCGCTCTGAGTCCAAATGTTGCCCCGCTCCACTCAGTGTTGGCCTTTAGGGGTTGGGGTTCTACCTCTATTTCCCTCTACAGTCTTAAAACGATCAGTCTAACAGCTGCGTGACCCTTGCCTCCCTGGGCTCTGCCGCAGACAGTGAGAGGAAGAGAGCTCCTGCCCCCCTCGCCCTGCACCCCCTGAATGGCTTTGCTGCTGCTGTGTGCTCCCTGCCCCTTTCTGGCCACAGGTGACCACAGACCCAGGGGAGCCACGCTAGAGGCTGCACCAAGGCAAGCTATTTCCCTTTCAAATGTGTGTTTCCTGGGAATGAGATGATGCCGACCTGATCTGGCAGAACTGCCGTGGGGCTGGGAAGGCTCAGGGCTCTGTGAGAGCAGGATAAAGCCAGTCAGCAGAGGAGGGAGGAGGTGGTGGCCAGTGAGACTGTGCCATCCAGTGAGAGCTGGAGAATGCAGCTGCGGTGGGGACATACCAGTGTCCTCTCCTGTGAGGCCACATTTTCTGCCCCCCCCCCCCCTCGGGCCTCAGCCCAAACACTCCCCGAGCCTGACTGGGCTCACTGTCAAGTGACATCTGGCCACAGGTGTTGTGACGGTGCTATGTGACATTTCCTGTCTCTAAGCCTAGATGTCCCCACTAGCAAAACTGGCAACAAGACTGCAACCCCGCTGGCTACATGGGAGGACTCAGGATCATGAGACAGCATGCTGCCCCGCATGGAAGCCATTATCGATATTTCCGAGAAGGAAACTGAGCTGTAGAGAGATCACTGACACCTTCCTCTCGCCTGTACCAGGGTGCGGCCCTCCCAACCCCTCTGCCCGGAGCTCTTACCAGTTCTTCTCAGTGAGGATTGTGTGTGACAGCTGTGGCCGGGCCATGGACATCACCTGGCTCCGTAGCTTGCTCACCAAGGACTGGAAACTGGGGTGGCCCCGGTACCCAGGGAGCAGGGAGAAGAGCGGGCTGGAACCGGGCCCTGGAATGTTGAGGTGGGGAGGATAAGGGGGCCAGCCTACCAAGAGAGGGCTTCTTCCTTTCTCCCCGATCATACCAGCTCTTCCTGTACTTCCACAACTTGGACACATGCTCCTAAGAAAGCGTCCAAGCACCTTAGGGACAAGCCAGAGTCTTCCCTCAGGCCAGTGTCAGTCCCTATTACCCCAGACCAGCATCCTGTGTCTCCCTCCAGACCAAGGAAGAACTGGTATCCCTATGGACCAGACTCCCTCGAGGAGGAACCACACCTGCTCTTGGGGGGTTTTCACTCTCTGCTTCGCTGTCCATGAAGGGCACCAGGAACAAGTTCACCTCAGAGTCCAGGAAGTCAGGTGGGAGCCCAGGGAAGACATTGCACTGTAACATGGACAGAGTACCTGGAGGAGAGAACCCATCAGCCTGGAGGTACTATGCTGAGGGGACAAGGGAGGTACATGGATGATCGTCAAGCTAGGGTCAGGAGACCTGTCTGGATGCCTGGGCCATGGGACCGGACCAGGAATCAAGAGGCCACTGGCCAGTATGGGGGTGGCTCAGGGACCCTCACCCTTGTAACGCAAGTGGGAGTGAGCCATGAGCTGGTCGATCATCAGGTGCATCTGTCGCAGCTTTCGAGGACAGAAGTCTTCTCGGCGAGCTTTGTTCTGCAGGAAGACTGAGGGGTGGGAAGAGAAATGCAGTCCTGTGAGGCCGTTGGAGCTTGGCTGTGTGGACTTCCCCTCTCATGCCAAAGAACAGAGCACTTGTAAATATTTATGTGACATATTACTTTGCTTTAGCACCAGACCCTGGGGACCCAGATGTTGAGTCAGATGGGGTTTCTGCCTCCAAGGAGCCCTTAGCCTGATAGAAAAGACAGAAGAGGATAGGCACAGGATCGGGAGTCAGATGGGAAGGCAGCTTGGTGCACCTTGGGCTTGGTGAGACACAGGAAGTAGGAAGTCCTGGGCTAGGATGGCATAAGTGAACTAGATCTTTGTGTAAGAGCAGTGTGTGGGCAGAGCAGGCAAGGGTCGGCCTGCGCGCGGCTGAGAGAGGGTGAGTAGGGTACCTGGGGACACTCGGGTTACTGCCACACTCACTCCCTGAGTCTGTGCTGGAATGCCAGGGTCAGAGAAATGGGCAGATGTGCGTCCTGCCTGCAAAAGGTGCTCATTCTGGTCAAGGAGCCAGACTCAGACTCGGGCTCTGTGCCCTCGGTGGCCAGATAGGACCCTCAGAGAAAGGAGCAGCTACTCTTTCTTCTTCCCAGCTCCCCATTCCCCCAGTGCTCCTGGTTTTTGTCCCCTCATTCTCCCTTTGCCTACCCCTCCAGCCCCCAGAAAACCTCTCACCTAGGTGGGGGTAGTACTCAGTGCCTTCATCGGAGCCTGAGGAGCTGCTGGACTCATGGCTGGGGGATGGGGTGGAGGGCTTCACCATCTCTGCTGTCTGGAGGAACCTGGGTTTGGGGTGAGAGATTATTGCTCTGGCACTCACAGCTTAGGGACAGGGCTCCCTTTGGGCATCTGGTAAAAACTACAATCACACTCAGAATAAATGCTAAATCCACACCCTATTTCTCACACAATTTTAGGGAATTTAATGACTACTCTCTCAGACACCAATCTGTGGATCTATGGCAGATGTATGCAGTTTTTAATGAGCTTATGCTATTAAAAAATACTTCTACAAAAAACAAAACAAAACAAGAATACTTCCATTTTGTAACAGATTTGTATGAGCACAGCAAAACTGAGTAAAGTACTGGGATTTTCATAGGACACCCAGCCCCCACACATGCATGGCATACCTCACTATCAACACTCCCATGGACCTACGACACATTATCACCCCATGTCCATGGTTTACATTAGGGTTTCCTCTTGGTGTTGTATATTCTATGACTTTTGACAAAAACATCATGTACCCACCACACAGTATTACAATGAATGGTTTCACTGCCCTAAAAACCCTCTGTGCTCCACCTATTTACCCTTCCTTCCCCTCCCAACCCCTGATCTTTTCACTTGTCTCCACAGTTTTGCCTTTTCCAGACTGTCAAATAGTTGGAGTCATACAGCAGCCCTTTCAAATTGACTTCTTTCACTTAGTAATATGCACTTAAAAATATGTACTTTCTCCACATCTTTTCATGGTCTGATAGAATAGTCCATGGTCTGGATGTACCACAGTTTATTAATTTACCTACTGAAAGATACCTTGATTGCTTCCTAGTCTTGGCAATTATGAATAAAGCGGCTTTATTTATTTGAGAGAGAGAACATGTGCATGAACATGCAAAAGTGGGGAGAGGGGGAGAGAGAGAATTGGAAGCAGACTCCACACTCAGCATGGAGCATGATGTAGGGCTCAATCCCACAACCCTGAGACCATGACCTGAGCCAAAATCAAGAGTCGGACACTTAACTGACTGAACCACCAAGGAGCCCCGTAAATAAAGCTGCTTTATGAACATCCATGTGTAGGTTTCTGTGTGGACCATGGGACCCAACAAAAAGGTATGGATATTGTCCTCACACAGACACACATCGAAGTGTCTTCCAGTTTCAAGGGGTTCACCTGCTAAGAAGCCCCCTGTGAGGCTCTGCCATGTGCCATCCCGACTCTATGCCCCAATCAGAATGTAAACTCCACACAGCAGTCTGTTTTACTCACACCTGTGTCCTCAGTACCCAGAACAATAAATGGCATCCATATATGTTGAATATATTTGTCATATGAATGAATTCAAATACACAGGGGTGGTGGGGGGTGGTGTTTCAGAAATAAGACCTTTAGGTCTGGTCACAACGCTGGCTCTCCCAGGAAGTCATTCTTCCTGTTGGCCAGACCCACAGTTGACCCATGCCCCCAGGGTTACTAATGTAAATGTTAAGCTTCCACTCATCAATTGCTTACTATGTACCAGGTACTATGTTATGCTGAATGCTTTGAATTCTTTAACTCATTTAATCCAAATAAAACAATTCCCCTATGAGGAGTTAAGGAAAAAGCCACTCACCTAATAAGAGCTGCGGTTCAAACCCAGGGCTGCCTCACTTTGGAGACATCTGCTTCCCTTGGCTCAGCTGTCCCTTCCCCAGGAGCTCCTGTTCCTTCCTTCTGTCTGGGCCCTGTGCCCAAGGCGGCTGGCCTCCACACCACTATCCCCTGGGGCCTGAAGCCAAGAGGAACCCTCTGTGCCTCAGGCTCTAAGCCAGTTCTGTCTGGGGAGCAGTTCTAGGACCTCCAGCTGCTTTAGGCAGGACTCCTGCCAGATCCCAACTCCTTCCCCCTTGTGTGCCACGGTACCAACAGAATGGCACACATGCCTGGAGGAGATGGACAGGATGGACAAGCTGGATCCCAGTGATGCTATTCACTCAACAAATGTATATTAATTATCTACCTTGTGCCAGGCCCTGTGTGAGGCACTGGGGCTCCATGGGCTTACATTCTAATGGGGGAGACAGACCATAAAGAGATCTGCAATGTCCTGTCAGGGAGTGATAAATGCAAATGAAGGAAAACATAGTAGGTTAAGACATGGGGACTAAAGAGGGGGGGTTGTATCTGAAAGGCCTGAGATGGCCCAGAGGACATGAGAGTCCTCTGCAGAGGTTCGCAGAAGAGTATTTCCGGCCAAGGGATGGAGTGCAGAGGTCCTAAGCTGCATCAGGAACAGCCCTGAAGTCACTAGGGCTTTAATGGAAGGAGTAAGGAAAAGCAGCGAGAGAGAAGATCAGTGAGGTGACCGGGACTGTACCATGTAGGATGCTGTGGGCCATGCTTGGGAAGGACTTTGGATTTTATTCTGAGTGATGTAAAAAGTCAGTGGAGAGTTCTAAGCATGTGTATGTATGTTGGGTGGCGGTGACCCTCTCCAACTCACATTTTAAAGGGATCCCTGTGGCTGTTACATGGAACGTGTGAGACCTGGCCAAGTGGCTGAATCTCTCATCCCCGTCTCTCACCTGGCTCCCCCTCCCACCTGCTCACCTGTATAAACTGAGGTCTGTGAACCAGTCCTGGACAACAATCACCACATGGCACACCGTGAAGAGAAAAGCAGCAATCTGGAGGGACTGAGAGTGGACAGGAAGGGATGACACAGTTGAAGGTCCCCTCTGCCCAGACTGAGGCCCCTGTTCCCAGGACTTAGTTGAGGCGGCAGCAGGGCAAGGCCCTCAGAGCCCTGAAGCACCTCCTGCGTGCCCAGCCCATGCTGGCTCTTTCTTTACGGCCATCCCTCAGTCAAGCAAGGTAGGAATGATCACCCCCATTTCACAAAGGCAGATTACGAATCCTGAAGGGGAAGGGGGCAGGAAATGACCTTTCTGAGGAGCACAGGCAGGATCTCAATGCTATTCTTTCCTACGGCTCTTGGGGCACTCAGGGCTCTTTACAAAGCAGAAATTAGGTCAACCCAAATCCAGCTCCCCATCACATCTCTTGAGGAGGAGACCTCTCCTCTAAGACTGACTTGGCCCCCCTCACCTGCATCTCAACATAGGTGTGGGGCAGGTTGTACTCTGGAGGCAGCTTGCGGTCATTGTTGATAAGGTGGTCCAAGATGGAGGGGCTCAGGATGGGCTGCAGCAAGACAGAGAAGGTATCAGGAAAGGGGCTGGTAGCCGGGACCCTAAGGGTCGCAGCCACCCAAATTCCACATGTTGAAGGCAAATACCTCACCTCTCTCTGGACAAAATGAGGCCAGAAACACGGGAGTTTCTAATGAGTAAGTGCTAGTCAGCAAGAGGAGGTGAAAGAAGAATGTTTCAAAGCAAACACACTTCCCCCAGCTCTTTTACAATCATCACTGCTCTCAAGTGCCTCATGCTCGAGAGAACTCTCCGAGTGCTAATAAAGGTAATGTAGACTTGAATGAAAAATGTCCCTTCAAGAGCCTTTTCTTCCCTTAGTTGTTTCAAGTGCTTTTAAAACTTCGCTAAGATAATTACTTTGGTCAAAAAACAATGATTAGCGTGAAAATTAGCAAGGATTTAAAAATTGCATCAGTGGGTGTAAAAGAATCAGTGGTGAGTTCATCACCACACCATCTCTCAAAGGAACATTCCATTTAAAAACCGTAAGAGTTCAATCAGCTTGGCAGCCTTCTCAATTTCTTAAAGCCACAAGTGGAATTCTTTAAGTAAGAGGCTTTCCCAACTGCGAGCTTTCTAAAACTCCCCACTCTGCATGCTCTATTCTGTCTTAACTCCCGTTCTGCTCCACGTGGCTCTTGGACCCAGTTCACAGTAGTTCAGTTGGTCTCTAGGTCCCGGTGGCCCCTGCATGGGGCCTGGCTCACAGATCCCATGCCACATTTGTAGATTTTCCACTCTCTGTGTCATCAATGCCTATGGTGACTAAAACTTTGTTCCATCGACATTTAGTGAGCACCAACTATGGGCCAGGCCCCGACCAGCAGAGCTGCTCCCTGAATAGCTCCCAGGAGGTGGGGAGTGGGAGCAGTCCACACAAAGTAGGCTGTGATACAGCAGTATGCGATGGAAGGCTCACACGGCACCAGTGAGTGCTCGGAGGAGAGGAAGGCTTCTGGGAGGAGAAGGCATTGGCCAGGCAAGAAGGCAAAGGGAGAGAGAACTTCTCATGATCATGACACTACCAGTTAAGAGCAAGAAGCATGTACTTCCTGTCTGGCACTATCATTGTGATTTTACTTGTATTCACTCACTGAAGCCTCACAAAACCCTACAAGGTAAGCAAGAGTATTCTTCCCACTTAAAACTGAGCAATAGGCGGTCTCAGGCAAAGGGAACAGGATGAGGACAGCCCAGAAGGAGAGAGGTCATGGTGAGGTCTTGTGGGTATGTGTGATGGAGCTAGAAACTACACTAGAGAGGGCAAGCTTGGTTTGAAGGAGGAAGCCCCACAGCCTTGAACACCACACTAAGGGACCGGGACTCTGCCTGAGGGCCAGGGAGAAGATGAGGAAAACTACCAGTCAGACACAGGACAGTCAGTTCGAATGATAGTGATGGGTCTGAACACTAACAGCGTGCCAGGTCCTATGCCAAGCACTCTGCCTGGACTGTGCTACTGGATCCCTACCATGATCCTGTGAGGCTAAGAACAAATTATCATCCTGATTTATAGACAAAGAAACTGAGGTAGGTCTGTGGGGGGCTCGGTGTGGGGAGATACATGCTTCAGGTCACCCAACTGGTAAGAATTAAAGGCAGAATCTGGACATACACAGACAGACTTGAGGGCCCACACATTTAACCACTTTGCTAGAAGATTCTTTAGGCTACTGTGTACTGGATGGATGGGAGGAGAGGGAGGCAAAATATAAGAGCCTTTAGTCTCTTAGTGCCAAGAAAAGGCACAACCTGACTGAAACCACATGGAATCCAAGCAGAATTCTAGCTTAAAAACATTCAGGGGTGGAGACGAATGCGACATGCAGTAGGGTGGGCATGGGGAGGTTGGCACCTGTGTGTCTAGGAAAACGATCCGCTCTTGGGTAATAAAGAAGTCAATGCCGCTGGTCTGGTTGCCACCTCGTTCCTTCATTTCGGCACTCTGGGCCCGGAAAACATATGCCCTGGGAGAGGAGAAGGTGGGCTGTGTTAGATATCTGATTCTCAGTCTTTGATACCTCTAGAGCCTGACCCTGTGAAAGGAGCATGTGAGGCAGGGTTCCCTAGCTGCCCACAAAGCCTTCCATCTGTGGCCCCTGCTGTCTGGGGGCCTGCATTTTATTCCACATGACTTTATCCTTACTCCTAAGTAGACCTGTCAGCTCACTGAATGAAGTCAGTAGCCTGAGGTATTTAAGAGTAGGGACTTTGCTAGACTGCTGGGATTCCAATCCCAGCTCTGCCTCTTCCTGGCTCTGTGGCTTTGGGCAAGTCCTTAATCTCTTTCTCCTCTGTTTCCTCATCTATAAACAGGGATAACAAGAGTCTCAGAACTCTTGGGGTTACTATGAGGCTAACACAGGGGAAGCTCTTAGGAACATGCCTGATATGCAGTGGCACATAACTGGTAGCTATCACAGGCCAGGCACTGGAGATAGAGCTCTGAGGACTCCCCACCCCCAGAGTGAGAGGCTGGGTGGCTGCAGAACTTGGTTCTCAGTTCTTGCCCCGTGAGGAGAGTCTCCCTCAATTCCATCTGTGCTGGATGGGGAGGAGCGAGCAAAGCAGGCAGAGCTGAGCCTTGCCCTAAACCAACTAAACTAACTTGGTCACATTCTGTGGCTCAAAGAGATTTCCTCTTTCAGTCTGTAAAATCAAGGCAATATACCTAGCTCTTAGAAGGTAATCCCCCCCTCCCTGAGATGCTCAGTACGCTGACACAAAGCAAGTTCCTCCTGCTTAACAGCGCCTGTACTGAAGGCCTCCTATGCAGGTAGCACTGAAAAAGGACAGTCTCTGCTTCCAGGGAACTTCTGGTCTACCTTACAAACCAAGAGAAATCTGTAACTTCAAGTGGCACAAAGAAGAGGTGTGTAGCACTCTGAGTGGGGATAATTCAGTTGGCAGAGCTGAAGGGATGCCATAAAAGAGGTGAATGACCACACTCAGAGTGAGAGAGAAGAGAGTTAATTGGGCAAGTTTAATAAAGTTAAGGGGGGTGGTTCATGGGGGATGGAGGATGGAAGCAAAGACTGTCCCAGGCAGAAGACAGGTAGTGTATATGAGGAATCAAAGACCAGTATGGTGAGAGCAGAGAACAAGTGAGCCTGGGAGCAAGAGGAGGGTACGCAGGCCTTTGTGGGACACAATAAGAAGTGGGGCTTTGGCTAATGAGCCTGGAGAAGCCCTGAAGACATTTAAGTAGAGAAGTGACAGGACTGGATGTGGGTTTTAAAAACCTCCCCCTTGTGCTATATAGTGAGGACTGTAGGGTGGAAAGAGTAGATGACAACTTACAGGCCCAACACCACAGGCCTCCCTTATTCTTTTTTTTTTTTTTTTTAAAGACTTTTTGAGAGAGTGAGAGAGCAAGTGTGCGTGCACACAAGCAGGGGGAGAGGCAGAGGGAGAAGCAAAGCAGACTCCCTACTGAGCTGGGAGCCAGATATGGGGCTCAATCCCAGAACCCTGAGATCACGACCTGAGCTGAAGGCAGTCACTTAACCAACTGAGCCACCCAGCCACCCCGAGGCCAGCTTTTACCATCCCCTGATTAGAATGCTCTCCCTCCTCCAAGTCTGCTTTTTCTCCACGTCCTCCTTAGAGAGGCCTTCCCTGACCACTCGATTTAGAACTATAATCTAGCACCCATACTGCTTCCCCTATAATCCCTTCCTGTGTGGTTATCATCTTCTAACATGCGAAATAACTTATTTATTTTGTTTGCTACTGACAAAGTTTTTGCTAATATCGTGTGCTGTCGTATGCCCAGCGTTCAGAACAGTGCCTGGCACATCATAAGCACTCAATAAATACTAGTTGAATTGAACTAAAGCAGGGAGACCAGTAAGGAGGTTCTTGGCCTCCTCCAGGAGAGATGTCAGAGGCTTGGACCAGGAGAGAGGAATGAAGAAGGGGAGAAGTTGATGAGTTGTTTTTTTTTTTTTTTAAAGATTTTATTTATTTATTTGACAGAGATCACAAATAGGCAGAGAGGCAGGCAGAGAAAGAGGGGGAAGCAGGCTCCCTGCTGAGCAGAGAGCTGGATATGGGACTTGATCCCAGGACCCTGAGATCATGACCTGAGCCAAAGGCAGAGGCTTAACCCTCTGAGCCACCCAGGCGCCTGAAACGGATGAGTTCCTAACATGATCAAGAGACCCGATGGACGAGTTGGCACCAAACCCCACCACGCCACAGGCTGACATGGCTCAGAAAGACTAGCTAGACCAGTACAATTCTCTTTAGCTCAGGAATTTGAACTCAGAGCTGGGGGGAAATTTTGCTAGCTGGGGGAAGCGGAGATGGAAAGAATGTTATCTGAGACAGCAGGAGCTGCTCCCAAGTGGAGCCAGGATGAGCTTAAGTTATAAGTTACAAGTCATAAGAGAGGAGATGGTGTGGACCTCGGGAGGAAGGGCAACCCCACAGCTCTGGTTCCAGTGGATGTATATTCTCATAGTAATTCTCAAAATGATTCTCTTCAATGGTTCTTAACCTATTCTAGGTCTCCATCAGACCCTTGCCTAGATAAGAAAAGCCTGACTGCCCATATGTGTAAAATTCTGCATTTACTGTTAAGAGGTTCATGGACCCCCTGATGTCCATCCATGGAATGCAAGGCAGTATCACCTGTTTCATTAAAAAAACCAAACCCCTCTATTTTTTAGATGATCCCAAGTGGCTATTACCCTTTTTTCTTCCCCAGTTTGAGTTTTCCTTAATCAGACTGTGTATGTCCCCTCCTCCCCTGTCCCAGTCTTTTTGCCTTTTCTCTTCTGCCCTCAGTTTTGGTTCCTGATTCTTAAGCTCCTTCTTCTTCCAAATCCTCTCCTGTGACTTCATACTTTACTTCACAATCATCCCCATCTTTCCTCAAGAATGCAGGACTGAAGCTGGTCTAGAACCCACGCCCTACATCTGGGTCTCTTTCCACTGTCCACATGTGGCTATTTCAGTCTATTTACCAGAACTTATCAACCAATATTCTGTAAGCATTTGCTCTGTGTTAGGTTTTTATTAATGTTTGTCTTCCTGATCTTATCCTCCAAAAGCCCACTTTACAGATGACGAAGTGAGACATTGGGATGTGAGGTAACCTGTGCAAGGTCAAATAGCTGGTGAGTGGCAGGGCTGAGAGACTGGGGTCTGCCTAAATCCAAAGCGGGGTTCTGTACCATTCGTGGGGGCAGGGCAGGATGGGAGGGATGGAGAAACGGGACTTGGTTACCTTGGAGCTACACAGAGATTTAGTCCAGCCCCTAATCACTATCATCTGACAAAGGCACTGAGGCCATGAGAGGTGAAACATTATCCCAAAGTCCTTTGGTAACACCACTTGCCATACCCAGGCCCACCCTTCCCTCACCCAGGTGGGTGCCCACCTCCCTTCTGGCCTTCCACATCCCGTACCTCTGGTCCTCCTCGGGTGTGTTGGCTGACAACAATGACATGACCATGGACTTGCCTGTCCCCTGGAGGCCCAGGACACCAACCACCAACACGTCAGTCTGATCCAACAGGTACTGTGGGAAGATGAAGGAATGTGACCCTTATAAATGTGTCAGTTATCGGAGTGGGAGTGACACTGGGGTGGGGCGGGGCAGAGACTTCCGTGGCTGGCTTGCCTCCCTCATCAGATATGCAGAAAAACTTCCATGGCTTCAATCCCGAGTTGGGCAGAGGGCCTATGTAAGTATGTGGCGGCACAAAGAATAACTGTTGGAAGAGATCCCAAGTAGAGAAGAGCCTGGCATGACCAAGAAGCTGACAGGAAATCAGTGAGGCTGGAACACAGTGGGTAAAAGGGGAAAACAGACTTTGCTGAAGAGAAGGAGAAAGGCACAGGAATGGCAGACAGGTGGAAGCAGACAGGTCTTGTAACTGAGGGCTCCTGGAGCCAGCTCCTGCGGGGCTTTCGGCTACATGATAAAGGGAAGAGAGTGCAGGGAGGGGAGCTCAGTCAATCCTTGCTCCCGTCTGTGGGATTTAAGGGTCCTGGAAAATCCGGAGAACTTCACCTCTGGCCCACCAGTTCTGACGCCTTCCACCACCAGGGGGTGTCAGACACTCCTCAGAAAAACAGAGAAGTCCTCAACTGGCTCCTTAGAATCACCTGGAGCTTTTTAGAAAAAAAAAAGGCAGCTAATCTCCGGCCCAACCCTAGACACATTAAAGTAGAATACCTAGGCCTAGCCTAGTTCATAAGGTAGACACTGTCCACATGTGGCCATTTCAACTTAAGATTAAACAAAGCTAAAAATTCAGCTCCTTGGTTATACTAATCACATGGGGGGATATGCGGATAAGTGCCCCGAAGCCCCAGGAGAGCTGGGTACCACACTAGATGGTGCAAACACACTCACAAAACTGCAGAGTGTCCTACCTGAAGAGCAGGCCTGGACACTGGCTTTTGTTCTATTTTGTTTTAAAGCTTCCCAACTGGTATCAGTAAGACAGTGGACATAGAAAGGCAGCAGGCTAGGTAACAGATGGGCCTGGCATGTTGTTTTAATAAGTCCAAGCTGTTGGAGAAGGAAAAGGGACACATCTGGGAGCATCTGGGCAGGGATGGGATGTGACGGGTCTGGGGGGAAAAGCAGAAGGAAGAGGAGGAATGAAGCCTCGGCAACTGGAGGCAGGACAGTCCAGGAATGTGAGGTCTAAGCTAGAGTAGGGGCCACTGTGATGAACAGGGAACCTCTTCGGTGTGAGATTCAAACCAGTTAACACTGGTGTCGCCCAATGAGGAACGGAACTGGAGCAGGAGGCTGCTATGCCGGTGGACGGCCTCTGGGTGGTGACGGGAGTCCCTCCTTGTCAACCAGCAGCAAACTGTTTCAGTATTTTAACAACTGCACAGCCCATCTGGGGGAAGCCACTGCCATTCAGCTCTGGCTGGGGACTTTGATTCCTTCTCTCTCATTACTGCAATTGCCTGAAAGCTGTCCAGTCTAGTACTGCCTGCCAAGAGGGTGGTGTGGGGAGGTGTGGGGAGGTGGGGTGGACGTGGTAAGATGTGGCACCTGGGGGAGCCCAAGTGTGGAGACACGATGTCCTCCCTCAGTACCTCAATGGCGCTGTCACACCAATTCATCTGGTCGTCTACCAACTTGATGCTGTGCTTCATGCGTTCTGGGGGCAGTAGTTTGGCCTGGCCCACAACCGCTGGAGACAGGGGGAAAAGCGGGAGACAGGATGTGGTGAGTGTCCGTGTGAGGGTATTGCAGCCCCCAACCAGATCCTGCCCGGCCCCAACTCACGGTCCATAGCTGCCGGTGCGGCAGTGCCCATGCCTCGGTTCTGGATCTGGTACACAGGCTGTGTGGGCCTCTGCCCCTCCTTTTCTCCTTTGGGTGGTGCAGGGGCTGTGGGGGGTGCGGGGGCAGTGCCCTCTGGGGTGGAGGCACTTGCTGCAGCTGCAGGCCCTTTCCCATCTTCCCGAGGCTTCATGAGGACAATAGGCTTCTCCAGAGGGGCTGGGGCAGGTGGGGCAGCAGGGGCTGCTGGAGGTGGTGGCTGCTTTGACTATGGGAGAGAAAAGGTTCTAGTCAGTGGGAGGGATCCTTGCCCTAACCGCTTCCAGCCTCCCCTTCAAAAGATTCTTCCCCTGCTCACCCGCTCTGCTGGAGGTTTTGAGAGGATGATGGGGGTTTTCTGCATGACGGATGAGCTTGTCTCTTCGCTGCCATCCTGTGGTGAGGGAGGGCAGTTACTCGGTAACAGCTCCCCTGGCTCCCCTGGCTCCCCTGGCCACTCCTGAAGGCCTTCATGTGCCAGGTACAATTCTAAATGCCTTCATGTATTAACTTTCCAATTCCACCAATGACCCCGGGAGATAAGCTATGATTATCCCCATTTTACAAATGAAGAAATTGAGGTCCAGAGAGGTTAACTGCCTTGCTTAGGGTCACACAGCCAATAAGCAATGGAGTCAGGATTTGAACCCTGACAGCCTGGCTCTAGAACTGCATTCACCGGCCTCTGCCGGACAAGCCCAGGCAGGAGCCCGGGCTCAGGAGCTAGATGTGGGTTCAAACTTTGCCCTGCCTTTTGCTAGCTGTGTGAACTTGGATAAGGAACCATCCTCACTTCTGCCTGCTTCCTCATTTGGCCAACAGGGATAGGAATTTCTTCACAGGGCTCCCACAAGGCTGAAAGCAGATGAACTTGTAAACGGTCCACATAGCGGGTGCTCACTACCTGACAGCTGCCATCCTGCTCACTCCTCAGCTCCACTCCTGTGCTTGCCAAGCCAGGAGCCTGATTCCCACACCTTGCCCTCCTTGTGCTTCTTTCGATCCACTCCTGATCTGCTTAATCAGAAAGGGGAGCTATCCGAGTTTGAGTCTTGTTCTTTTCTGGCTCCTGAGGAACCTCAGGAGAGCCATGAACCTTCACCAGGTCTGTTTCTTCACCATATATTGGGGATACCGGCCTATGGTGAAGAACAAACAAAAGGGCACGCAAGTCCTCTGGAAAGAACAGTTGTGACAGAACTACAGGAGAGGCCAGGGAGGAGGGGAGGATACATGGGACTGAGGCTGTGAGGACAGCAAGATGGTAGACAGAGATGTATTCAGGAGGTATAATGTACAGCACTGGTGTCTGAATGGCGTGGGGAGGGGGATGTCCAGGGTGAGGCCCGATGAGAAATGGGAGGAAGTTGCTGAGGTCAGCATGGGACACAGAGGATGTGAGGAGTCCACTGGCCAGTCAATGGCAAAATCAGAAACAGGCGAGAGATTCTGAAGTTGCTTATCCAGGACTGAAGCTGACAACATAGGAAGAGACAGTAACATTCCCCAGGGCATGTGTGGAAGGAAGAGAGACCCTTTGTTCTCACCTGTGCTGCAACCCAAGGGAAGGAACAAGCAAGAGCTGAGCCCACCGTGAAGAAATTATTCTTTATGCCTGCAGTTTTATGGTTCAGAAACTAGTCCCAGTTGTTATCTTCTTCCACCTGCTCTCACCCCCAAACCTCTCTCAGAGGTGGAGAAAGAACCTTATCGGGGGGCAGGTTCTGGCAGTGAGTCACCTGAGCACACGAGGGGAGCACGGCACAACGTGCGCTCGCACCGAGACTCCTTGATTTCCAGCCCGGGACACTGGAGCAGGCAGAACATGCTGTGCTTGGGCTCAGCTGGATCTGGCCTTGAGTTCTGGCCCCAAAGCTTACTGACTATGACTTTGGGTTAAGTCCCTTCTCCTCTGAGACTCATTTTCTTCATTAGTGAAAATCAAACCTAGGTTCTACCTCAGGGGGGTGGCTCAAAGGGCTCAGGAAGACCCCGAAGGATGTTAAAGCACTTTGCACAGTGCCTGCATACTGCAAGCTGCCCAACACAGTAACAGCTGCTGTTGCTGGGGGGCACCTGGGTGGCTCTGTGGGTTAAGCATCCGAATTTCACTTCAGGTCATGTTCTCGGGGTCATGGGATTAAGTCCTGCATTAGGCACCATGCTCAGGGCGGAGTCTGCTTATCTTTTCTCCCTCCCCCTACCTGCCTGTGTGCTCTCTCTCAAATAAATAACATCTTAAAAAACAAACAAAAAAGCAGCTGCTGTTACTATAAGACTCTTTAAAACACGAGTTTATGGCACTTCTCAGCTCAAACTCCCCAATACCAAGTTCATTGGTGAAATCTAAAGTCCTTTTCCAGGCCTCTCAGGTCCAACACGATTTGGTGAGTTATTTCTCTGACATCATCTTCTACCACCTTCCATGCTTCACCCTCTGCAGCCATGCTGGTTTCCTGGCTGCTCTCTGAATATACTACACTGAGGACTCAGGGCCTTCACATTTGCTCTTTGGTCCCAAAATGCTCTTTACTCAGATTTTGTTATAATGTATTTCCTCACCTTTTCAGGGATGCCCTCTCTGTCCACTCCATCGAAGGACAGTCCCCTCTGTTACTCTCTGCCCTTACCCCATGAGGCCAGTCAGGTTTGTTCACAGAGCCCCAGCATCTAGATTAGTGCCTGGCACACGGAAGATGCTTAAAAAACATTTGTGGAACCAGTGGATACATGGATGTTGTCTTGGGCCCACTCACTCACCCGTCTCTCTCTCTCCCATGGGGCAATGTAGTCCCTCTCCCGACCACCAGGCCCAGAGAGGTTCTGGGGACCGCCAGGGCCAGGCTCCTTCCACCGTCGCCGCCTCTCTATCCCATAGAGCCCCGGCTGACTGTGGCCAGACTCAGACATGGTTGCCTACAAAGAGAAAGAGGTTGATTTCAGTGTGAATCTATCTATCTGGCTGTAATCTATCTGGCTCACTCTGGACTGTAAGAAGGCATTTTGTTTCCAGAGAGCTCTGTGGCTGTGGCAGTGACTACCAGGTGGTGCTCAAGATCTACTCTTCCCTCACTTCTTCCAAAAAATATAAAAACCTCAGTTCTGAGCAGGGCATGTGGCTGTCTAGAACACACTTCTTGGCATCATTTGCAGGTAGGTGGCCATGTGATTAAGTTATTTCTGGCCACTGATATGACACCCAACGTGCGTTTTGGCAGCTTTCAGAAACTTTCCTTCACAAACACAGGCACATGCCTTTTGCCCTCCTCCTGGCTGGAAGGAATGTGATGTGCAGGCTGGAGCTCAACAGCCACTGTGGGCTGGAAGGAAGGAGAGAAGGCATGGTTGAAAAAGATTTGGGGGTCCCCTATCAGAAATAAATACACTTCTCTCTCTTACTTGCAGCCAAAACTATTCCCAACTATTAATCACTTTGCCCCAACATAAATACAACTCATAGAGGGAAGTCATATAAAAATGGGACATCTTCTTTCCCAAACTGCAGCAAAGCATTTCCTTACATATCAGTAACATGATCCTCAGTCCAACAACTACTGTTTTGATTACATAATACTGGCAAATGTGGGGCATTCAAGGGCCTAATTTCATCTGGTCTCCCATTTGCATCAGTCTGTTTACCTTCCATTTCTGATGGTCTGCTATCCCTCACACTCCAAGGTCTCACCAGTGGTTAATCTAAGATGTTATAAAATGTACTGCTACCCATATGCTCCACCCTATCATTTAACTATCTTTATAGGTCCCTCTAGGGAGTTTCTACAGCTGTTCACACTTCCTTCTAGGGAAGTGTCTGAGTACTTAACAGTCTGTTTGCAGAACTATAAGGCCATTTACTATATAACTCACAGGTCAAGTTGGCAAACTATAGCCTATGGACCAAATCAGGGCTGTCTTCTGTTTTTGTAAATAAAGTTTTATTGGAACACAGTCCCTCAATTTATAAATTGTCTACAGCTGCCTTCTTGATATAACGGCAGAGCTGAGTAGCTGAGACAGAGACAATATGGCCTGCAAAATCTCAAACAATTCCCCTCTGGCCATTTACAGAAGGTTTGCTGACCCTTAGCTCTTTTAGGCGCCTGTGAAATCATTCCATAAATTCTGCCCCCTGCCCCCCAGCAAACAGTGACTAACTGGCCCCAGTGTAAGATTCTTTCTCCAGAACTGTAGTAAGTAAGGATGTGGGAATAATTTTGCTAGCCAGGCAGGGGCTTGTTTAGCTCCTTGCTCCAAGTGACCTCTCCACAAACTGAGCTCAAGACTGCCTTCTGAGACAGGAGAGCAAGGCCTGTTTACACATGCCTATGGAAAACGATCCATTCAGCACTTAAACGACTGTTTACAGTCTCTGAGGGAGATTCCCCCCAGAAATTGGGACTCTTCCCTTCCTTGCAATTAAATGTTGGTTTACACATTATTCTGGAGATAGCCCCACCTCCCCCACCTCCCTGCACTTAAGTGTTTCTTTTCTTTCCTCAATGGAGATTCCACTCCATCACTCAAGTGTCTGTTTACACACCAAGAGGACCCCATTCCCAGGATAAGTGTCCCTTTGCACGTTATTCTGGGAACTTCCACAGCACCTGCATCTGCTTGACAGCTCTATGGGGGAGCTCCCCAGAATCTGAGTCCACCTACATGCAATTTGGGGACCCCCAATGTTTCTAGGCTCCTTTGGGGATTCTCCCAAAACACTTGAGGCCAGCCTGTGTTTATTTACAGGACTCTGACGGTGACCTCACAGTCCTTAGGAATCTAACTAGGCATTCTCTGGGCAGCTTCCTGAGCATTTGGGCATTTCTTCACAGGACCACTGCAGGGACTCTCCCAGAGCCTAAGAGTCTATTTGCAAACTCCTAATCCCTAACGCCATATTTATGCCCGCCCCCGCCCCCAGAACGTTAAGAGTCGATTCACACTATTTTTCTAAGGACTCTCTGACACTCAAAACACGTACATTTACAAGTTTGTATATGGGGCATATCCCCCTAGAACTTACGAGCCTACAAATTACTCAGAGGGCATCCCCCATAATTAGGCACCTGTTACAAGCCTCCTATGGGGAACTCTACAACTTAAGTTTTTTTGTTTGTTTGTTTGTTTTTAACATAGTATTTGGAGGACTTCCCGGGCATACAGGGTCTGTTTGTAGGCCCTCTGCGAGCGTGTTCCCAAAACTTAAGAGTCCCTTTACACGCTCTCGTTGGGACCTTTGCAATACTCAGACTCTCCCAGAACCTAAGTTCCTATTTACAGATTATTTAGCGGTCCCCACCCCACACCCGCCAACCCGGTACTAGAAGGGTCGCAGTTCCCGCCCTACTCAGTTACGCACACCCGCCGAGAATCCGAGAGACCGTTTGACTGTCGGAAAGGGGGCGGGGCCCCGAAGTGCGCCCCAGGTCCCGCCCCCTGCCAGCACTCGAGCCTCGCGCGCGGGGTGGAGGGCCCCTTACCTATAAGGTGGCTGCTGATTGGCTCTTGGGGCGCAGCGCTACGCGCGCTTTCCGTGACAGGACTGGTGGGGGAGGTCCCACCACAAGCCACGGGCCTCTAAATGGCGTCTGGGGAATAAGGAGCGTGGGGGATACCGAGACACCAAACACTGGTCACTCCGGAACTGGTCTAGGCACCCCGGAAGCGGCCTCCAAGGAACGCAGGGCCGAAAGACGAAGAGGAGGAAGTAACGCGGGACCGAGCTGAGAGCATGACCCACGGGCTGCTGGCCTTGCGCATGCGTCGAAGGCAGGGCGCGAGAGGGGAGCGTCAGCCCCGGGCTGAGCATGCGTCGCTAGACGTGGTTGGCCTCAGCACGCATGCGGATGACGCAGTGGGAGGAGAGAGAACGCGGCGGTTCCGCCTTAGTGCGCGTGCGTGCGGGGCTTCTGTAGGAATATAACACAGAGGGAGAGGGGGCGGTTATGGAGAGAGCAGGTCCTAGTCCCGCCTCATCGTTGGGCTAGGCTGGATTCAGTGGGGTGGGGCGGCGGGGTGAATTTCAGGGTCCTGGGCCAATAAATGCAGAGAACACAGGAATGAATCCGTCCTGGTGTGAGCGCTTGGAAGACCTCCCACTCTGTGGCGGGAGACAGCTCAAATCATTCAGGGAAAGGACCCAGGTCCGGTTGGACCTTGAAGCACGGCCAAGAGCATTCCTGGCAGAGAGAAAAGTCTAGACTGTCTTGCATTAAGAGTTCCCCCTGGGTGACTCAGTGGGTTAAAAGCCTCTGCCTTCAGCTCAGGTCATGATCTCAGGGTCCTGGGATGAGGCCCACATCGGGCTCTCTGCTTAGCGGGGAGCCTGCTTCCTCCTCTCTGCCTGTCTCTCTGCCTACTTGTGATCTCAATCTCTGTCAAATAAATAAATAAAATCTTAAAAAAAAAGAGTTCCCCCGAGGTGGGAGGTGAGGCCGCACAGATGGGCAGCTCAGATCCTGAAGGGCTTCCAGGGGCAGGTTCTACCCTGAATGTATGGGAGACGGGAACTCTGGGGAACAGGACCACGTATTAAGTCCACCGGCGGCCGCGCAGAGGAGGAAGCCAGGACTAAGGGTGGAAAATTCAAGAAGAGCGTGTGGGAGATCCCTGTGCGCGCTTGAGGGAAACACCAGGCGGAGAGCGCATGCGCAGCGTCTTTGCGCTGGGGCAGAGGTTACCTTTGGGGAGAAAAGTTCACTCCGTAGGAGGATGATTCATATATATGTCGGCGAATGGGGGGAATTTACCATTTTTCATTTGCAATCTCAAAGTGTTTTCTTATATTTATTTGAACAGGGAATACAGGTACATTCTGACAGAATTCAAGCAGCCAGTGGGGGACACAATAAAAGTAAGTCTCCTACTCTGGTTCCCATATTCCGTTCCTAAAACACCGGCTTCCAGTTTCCTTCTGGAACTACTGTTAAAGCATTGACGTTAAGAGCTCGAGTTCAGGGGTGCCTGAGTGGCTCAGTTGGTTAAGCAACTGCCTTCTGCTCAGGTCATGATCCCGGAGACCCGGGATTGAGCCCCACATCGGGCTCCCTGCTCGGCGGGAAGCCTGCTTCTCCCTCTCTCGCTCCCCCTGCTTGTGTTCCCTCTCTGGCTGTGTTTCTCTCTGTCAAATAAATAAAATCTTTAAAAAAAAAAAAAAAAAGAGCTCGAGTTCACATAAATGGCAGCTGACCTTTACCCTCTCTGCCCCCGTTTCTAAAACGAAGTTGGCAGCACCTTGTGACGTTACCTGCAGAGTTAAATGGATGAAAGTTCCCAGAACAGTGTCTGGTGCGAAACAGCACTATGTGTTGCTATGTTCTGTGGTTTACAATGATAACGATAGTGATTGATTCTGAGCTGCCTTCTCCCCTCCAAGCCTCATCCCTGTGGCCATTTTTTCAGTACCTGTGCCAGGTGGAACTGTCTTCAGGCTACCCCAGGCTGTGAAAACACCAGTCACACATACCTAAGTTGAGAGTCCTGTTTATGATTCTCTAAAAACTGTGGGTGTTTCCCAGAGACACACATGACAATCAGGCCATCTGCATTATGTCTGTCAGTGTTCCTCGTTAGCATCTTCATCTCAGGTCATTATCATTTTTCTTAACTAAATTTCTCAATCCCAGAACACCCTCCATACCGGTTTCACAACTCTGAGCAACACTTAGGTGGAAATGACTTAAAAAGGAAGAAGGGACCTGACACTGACATTGGGCCCACTGTATACCAGGCTGTGTTTTATATACATCACTACAACCTTCCCCCCCTCCTCATTTAACAGATGCAGAAAATGAGAAAGAGAAGGTCCTTTCAGAAGTCCCCTAGCCAGGAAGCAGCAGGGCCTGGATTCAAATGCAAGCCCATCTCACCGCAGAACAAGCCCACATTTTTTCCCCTGACGACGGGCAGCCTGCCTAATGGTGAGTCAGTGGTGCAAATAAGCACCCAGAGACCTGCCTTTTCTCATATTAGTGACATGGTTGTGTGGCTGTACCGTGCTTTAACCATTTCCCTATTGATAAACATTTAAGTCATTTCTGAACTTTAGCTCTCATATTTGTTGCAGTTTATATCATTGTACATCTGATTGTGTGTATATGGTAGTATTATCAGTGATATCTTGTTTGAAGTAGAATTGCTGGGTCTAGGGTACAAGCTTGGGAATGTTGAGAGCCATTGTCAAAGGATTTCTTTTTTTTTTTCTTTTTTTTAATTGTTACTTAAATTATTTTCCCCAGTGTTCCAAGATTCATTCCCCATTCCCCACACCCAGTGCTCTATGTAATAGGTGCCCTCAGTACCCTCCACCAGGCTCTCCCATCCCCCCACCCCCTCCCTCCAAGTCCCTCAGTTTGTTTCTGTGTCCAAAGTCTCTGTTGTTTCGTTTCTCTCCCTGGATTACCCTACTTCCCATTTACTTTCCTTCTCCTAATGTTCAAAGGATTTCTTCATTTATTCATTCACTTCTCTGTTCATTTTATTCATTCATCTATTAAATGAATTATGCATGGCTGTAGGCTAGAGATCCTACAGTGTAGAGGAAAGAGCACCTGCCCTCTAGCAGCAGATATTCTAGTTGAGTCGATAATGTCAGGTAAAAGATACTTGCAAGGAAAAGTCAAGGTAAGGAATTTTTTTTTTTAAGATTTTATTTATTTGACAGTGAGAAACACAGCGAGAGAGGGAACACAAGCAGGGGGAGTGAGAGAGGGGGAAGCCGGCTTCCCGCCGAGCAGGGAGCCCGATGTGGGACTCGATCCCGGGCCGAAGGCAGTCGCTTAACCAACTGAGCCACCCAGGCGTCCCAGGAATTTTTTTTTTAAAGATTTTATTTATTTATTTGACACAGAGAGAGATCACAAGTAGGCAGAGAGGCAGGCAGAGAGAGAGAGGAGGAAGCAGGCTCCCCGCTGAGCAGAGAGCCCGACATGGGCCTCGGTCCCAGGACCCTGAAATCATGACCTGAGCCGAAGGCAGAGGCATTAACCCACTGAGCCACCCAGGCACCCAAGGTAAGGAAATTTTGAGTGACAGAGGTCAGAGAGTGACAGGTGGTCAGAGAGAGCTCTCTGAAGAGGTGGCATTTGAGCAGAGGCCTGAAAAAAGGTAAGGAAGTGAGCCATATGTAGATGGTGAAAAACAGTCAGGGGAAAGACCCCTGGAAGAAGCAGGAGTGGGTAAGGCTGTTCAGAGATTGTCAGGGTGACCAGGTGACTAGAGCAGAGCAAGTGAAAGAGAGGAAGGATTGTTCAGGAATGGAGCTATGGAGAGGGGCCAGGTTACATAGGGTCCTATAGGCCATGGTAAGGGCTTTGGAAGTTATTTTCCAAGTGTGACAGGAACTATTGGAGGGCTGCAAGCAAGGATCAGCATGTTGGGATGTATGTGTATAAATATTTCTCTAGTGAACACCCCAAATTAATGACAGTGGTTGCTTGTGGGGATGAGGGTCATTGGCGGTGGATCAGGGTTGTGAGGACGACTATTTAAGACTTCTGTATTTATGAGCCATGTGACTGTTTGTGCACAAAAATGTTACAGCAGTGCTGGTTGCTGTGGGGAGAATGGCCTGCAGCTGGGCAGGCGTGGACACAGGCAATGAAGAAACCCATGTCCCTGCCTGAACGGGAGATGATGGTGACTCAGGAAGAGGGTTGTGTGAGAGGAAGCATGAATCAGGGATGACTTAAAAGTTATCCTAAAGATTTTGGCCTTGACCAACTGGATGAAGAGTGATACTTTTTTACGAAGATGGATTCAGAGTCATCCTGATGGGAAATTGAAAGCTTTGAACTTTCTCTGAGATACTAGGTATCAAGGAGTGACAGTTTGGGGAAGAAGCTAAGGTTTGAAGATTCACAGTGTTTACTGACTTTATGAAATTTTATTTTGTTAAAATTTTTTTTCTTGAATTATGAAATTTTAAAAGCAAACACAAAAGTATTGTGGTATAAAGAATTATAAACATCCCTCAGTTTTGATAGTCATGTATGGTTTATTTTTCTTATTCTATTTTCCCCTCCCACACATAAGCACACTTTTCTTTACAAAATTTCTTTCTTTTTTAAAGCAAATCTCAGATGTCCTGTCATTTTATTAGCACCTATGCAAGTATGGTCCATTTGGAGCTTTTAGTGTGTAGATGGTACTTAAAGCCCTGGGATTGGCCAAAACCATCCAGGCTGAGTGAGTAGACAGAGCAGAGGCTAGGCCCTGGGACCTCAGAAAGAGGCTGACAAGGAGTAGGAACATCAGCAGAGAGGGTGACCTGGAGCCAAGGGAACAAAGGGTTCCAAAGAAATGATGATGAGCTGGGGACCAGAGGTCCAGGGAAGTTGTTAGAGGTCGGCATGGGGTCCACCATGAAGAAAACGGCTTTGGGGGCACCTGGGTGGCTCAGTTGGTTAAGCTCTGCCTTTAGCTCGGGTCATGATTTCAGGGTCCTGGTTCCTGGCTCTCTGTGGGGGCGAGGGGGCAGAGCATCTGCTTCTTCCTCTCCCTCTGTGCCACCCCTCCCCCCCCGCCGTTTGTGCTCTCTCTTTCTCACTCTGTGTCTCTCTCAAATAAGTAAGTAAATAAATATTTATTAAAAAAAGAAAAACGGGGCGCCTGGGTGGCTCAGTTGGTTAAGTGATCGCCTTCGGCTCAGGATATGATACTGGAGACCCGGGATCGAGCCCCACATCGGGCTCCCTGCTTGGCGGGAGGCCTGCTTCTCCCTCTCTCACTCCCCCTGCCTGTGTTCCCTCTCTGGCTGTGTTTCTCTCTGTCAAATAAATAAATAAAATCATTGAAAAAAAAAAGAAAATCTGAATTTGAATTCCAAATGTTTTGTAGTTCGGTGAGTACATAGTGAACTTTAAGCATAACACAGGATCAGAGGTGCTAAAAGTTCTAGTGGGGTATTTTTAAGGTGGGAGGAGTTTCATCCTGTTCATATGCTTTGGAACCAGGTCATAAAAGTGGTGGTGGTGGGATTGCTGACAGAGGACAGACGGAGAGAGGAATTGGACTTGAATCAAAGAGCGGCCTGTTACTCCTGGTAAAAGAAAGGAATGCTGTGCCATCTGACATCCCCTCCAAATTGTAAAAGCCACTCTCTTGTGTCTTTGCTGGCAGCTATTCCATGCAGCATAAAGGGTCAAGAAAGTAAATAGTAGGGATGTAAATAGTAGGGTTTCCTTTATGAACCATAATGAAAACCTGGGTTAAATGTTGGCAACGCTTGTTGTAAGTCGATGGGGCAGCAGGGAGAGGACAGTGGCAGGCAGGTTACAAGGAATGTTGGGGAAGAGGAGTCCCCTGGCGGGAGCAGCTGTAAACATATATTTGGTATTTGTCCTATTTCTGGCTCATAGTACCTAAAACCATTGGAATTTTCTGTGGTGAGAGTGGCAGCTGTGTCTTTTGTGATCTTTATGAAGTGGCTTTTGGAAAGTACCTAGGTAACCTAGGGCTGGGGGCTTATTGCCAGGGACCCAACCTTGTGATTAGAGGTTAGAATGTTGGGTCTGATTCTTGGCCTTCGGGGGAAGAGAGCGGGGAGTTGGAAGTTGAATCAGTTGCTGGTGGCCAGTGAATTAATTAATGATGACTATGTAATGAAGCCTCCATCAAGGGACAAAAAACTCGAAAACCCAAAAGGACAGGGTTGTGAGAGCTTCCAGGTTGGTGAGCATGTGGAGATATGGGGAGAGTTGTGGCCCCTGGAGAAGGCGTGGTAGCGCCCACCCTTCCCCATACCTTGTCTGGGTGTCTCTTCCATCTGGCTCTTCCTGAGTTTTATTCTGGTTTACAATAATTACTGATATGTAATATATGAGGAATCTGGTAAGTAAAATGTTTCTCTGAGTTCTGTGAGTTGCTGTAGCAAATTAATCCAGCCCAAGAGGGCATTCGTTGGAACCTGCGATCTGTAGCTGGTTGGTCAGAAGCACAGGTGTCAACCTGGATTTGCCACTGGCATCTGAAGGTTTGAGGGGATGCAAGCCTGTAGGATTGAGCTCTTCACCTGTGGAATCGAACTCTGTCTCCACATAGTGTAGAATTGAGTTGAAGTGTAGGACACCCAGCCAGCAACTGAGAATTGCTTGGTGTAAGGGGGAAAAAAAACCTGCACACACTGGAATTGGGTGCAGAATCATTAGCAGCCAGGATGGGATCAAGGGAGGCTAGAGGAGGGGTGGGGCCAGAGCCTAAAGAGCCCCCCAGGTGAGACTTATGGGTATGCTAACACAATGGAATACTATTCTGCAGCCTGGATGGAGCTCATGACCACCGTGTTGAGCCCAAGAAGCGGTACTCACTAGCACATAGAGCAGGGTTCAGAGTTGGGTACAAGAGGTCAGGATGGTAGTTGCTGGGGATGGAGGAGGGTAGGGAGGGACATGAGAGCTTTTAGGAGGCCGGAAACTTCTAGCCTGATCTGTATGGTGGCTGCCTAGGTGAATAAATTCATAAAAATTCGTTGAGACTGCATTTAAAATGTGCGTGCTTTATGTAAAATAAATCTCAATAAAAGAAAAAAAATGAGTTGAACTAAGGAGCCAGACTTTTTTTTTTTTAAGATTTTATTTATTTATTTGACAGAGAGAGAGAGAGATCACAAGTAGGCAGAGAGGCTGGCAGAGAGAGAGGAGGAAACAGGCTCCCTGCCGAGCTGATCCCAGGACCCTGAGATCAGGACCTGAGCCGAAGGCAGAGGCCTTAACCCACTGAGCCACCCGGGTGCCCAGGAGCTAGACTTTGACAGAAGAGCAGGTGGGAGCCACAGAAGAGTTTCGAGCCAGGGCCAGACCCAGTCATATCTGAATGTTGGGAGAGTCCTGAGGGTCTGGTGAGGTGAATGCATGAAACAGGCCAGGATCTGCCTCAGCCTTGGCTCCTGACTGGCTCTTTAGCCCTGGTAAGCCCAGCCCCCTCCAGGCCCTCTTTTCCCCATCCAGTCCTCTCAAGGGAGTGGAGGCAAAAGAAGCAGGGGAGGGAAGAAGCCCAAAGCACTATGAGACTGAGCCCCTTGACAGAGCTCTCTGATTCATACCTACAGTCCCAGCCCCTGGTGCAGGGCTCATTTTATGAGGGGAAGTGCAGAAACTGCTGGAAGCAGGGCCTCAGGACCGATGCCCACCTTTGGGGAATGGGTGCAGGTAGGCTGGGACAGATGTGAGATACTTCAGAGCAGAAGATCTGTCATGTGTTCTCTTAGTTTCTTAGTGAAGAGCCCCCCCTTTTTTTAAAATATATTTTATTTTTATTTTTATTTTTTTATTGTTACTAAAATTTTTTTTCCAGTGTTCCAAGATTTATTCCCCATTCCCCACACCCAGTGCTCCACGCTTTAGGTGTCCCCAGTACCCACCACCAGGCTCTCCCATCCCTCCACCCCCCTCCCTCCAAGTCCCTCAGTTTGTTTTTGTGTCCTTAAAAATATTTTTAAAAATTTATTTATTAGAGAATGTGAGAACACAAGAGGGGTAAGATCAGAGGGAGAAGCACACTCCCTGCCTAGCAGGGAGCCTGACGTGGGACTCAATCCCGGGACTCCAGGATCATGACCTGAGCTGAGGGCAGTTGCTTAACCAACTGAGCCACCCAGGCGTCCAGTGAAGAGGCCCTTCTAACCAGTTCATATCTTGTCTCAGCAGAAACTACCATGGTAGAAAGTGAGGAGTTTGGGTCACTCCAGGTCTTTAGTGTTTTCATTCAGTGATCTTCACTGAGGCCCTGCATATGCCAGCCCTTCATATTGAAAACACAGTAGAGAATAAAAATGAATTATGGTGCAGTTATCTCTGAGCTTCTGAATGGGCCTGCTGGCTATGTGCTGGGGCTCTGAAGCTGTCTGGGTCAGATCCCAGCTCCCCCTCATCTGTACCATGACTGTGGGCAGGTTTCTTAAATCTCTCTCTGTCTCGATTACCTCATACGTAAAACAGGGCCACAATACCCACTTTGCCTTGTTTTTAGAGATTTTACGAGGTCATTTATATATAAAGGACTTAGTATGGTGTTGGGCTCAAAAAATATTGTGATAGAGGGGCACCTGAGTGGCTGAGTCGATTAAGCCTCTCCCTTCGGCTCAGGCTCTGATCCTAGGGTCCTGGGATCGAGCCCCACCTTGGGCTCCTTGCTCAGGAGGGGGCCTGCTTCTCCCTCTCCCTCTGCCTTTCCCACTGTTTATGCTCTCTCTCTGTGTCTAATAAATAAAATCTTTTTTTTTAAATCTGATTTTTTTTTAAGATTTTATTTATTTGACAGAGAGAAACAGCCAGAGAGGGAACACAAGCAGGGGGGTGAGAGAGGGAGAAGCAGGCTTCCCATCGAGCAGGGAGCCCGATATGGGGCTCGATCCCGGGTCTCCAGGATCATGACCTGAGCCGAATGCAGTCGCTTAACCAACTGAGCCACTCCGGCGCCCCTAATAAATAAAATCTTAAAAAAAATTCTGTGATAGGGCACCTGGGTGGCTCAGTGGGTTAAAGCCTCTGCCTTCGGCTCGGGTCATGGTCTTGGAGTCCTGGGATTGAAGCCCGCAGTGGGCTCTCTGCTTGGCAGGGAGCCTGCTTCCTCCTCTCTCTCTGCCTGCTTCTCGGCCTACTTGTGATCTCTCTCTGTGTCAATAAATGAATAAAATCTTAAAAAAAAAATATTGTGATAGAGACAGAGTCATGGGACTGTGAGAGCTTCAGAAAGGGCTTCCTAGAGAAGGAAACATCCAAGCTGAGGCCTGATGGCATATGCCAGCGGCAGTGGGGTATGACTAGGAGGAATAAGTTTGGTAGGGGATCTGGCAACACTGCAAGGAGAGCTTCCTGCAGGGGGAGGGTGTTGGAAATGTCATCAGAGATCCCATCTAGTTCCTGTCTCCTATGCTCCCAAGTGGGCTGGTGTCCAGAGGAAGGGCAGTCTGTGGCCGTGGGTGGTGCAAGCCCCAGTTTAGCCCTCAGGGCTGAGGCATGAGGCTGGCTGTGGATTTGGAGGGAAATCCAAAGATAGCTCAGCAGAAAAGGATGACTCGCAGCCCAGGCTTCCCCACAAATCGAAGGAAGCAAGGATGAATCAGTCTCTCAAAGTAGAACGAAGCCATTGTGGGAAGTGAAACCTCGGTTGGAGGTCCAAGGCCACTCTGCCTCTGACTCACCTCAGACCGGGCAGGAGGGTTTAGCCGCAGGGCAGGCGGGCTGTGAGGGGCCTGCAGCCCGGTTCCAGCCTCCAGACTGGGCTCCTCTTGAAGCCTCAGTTTCTGCATCTTTATAGTGAGGTGGAGCAGGGCGGGAAGTGGTCGTAGTAATTTATAGAAAGGGAGCACACAGTAGGACATCCAAAAGTGCCAGCCCCTTCCCTTTTCCTGTCCGAGTCATAGCAGATAATGAAATGAGTATGTGGGATGGTTTGGGGTTTTTGTTAGTCTCCTAATGGGTGAGTAGTCATCTAGGTTCTGGTGAGATTTGTAGGGGGGGGAAGGGCAGCAGAAGAAACAGCAACTGTGCATTGTGTCTGAAAAATCGATAGCAATAATAAAAATGATTAATTATCTCTCAAGTGGTCAGTTCTTACTAAATACCCAACCCTCTGTGCACTCTGTTTCCGTCTTCACTGCAGTTCCATGGGAAGGTGGACTCATCTTAGAGGCAAGGTAAAGTGGTCAGAGAGGTGAAGCCACTTGCTCAAAGTTGCACAGCCAGTGGATGGCAGAGCTAGGCTTTGAACCCTGACCCAAATCCTGGATTTGAAGCCCTTGCCCTTAGCCTCAGATCAGTGGGGGTGACGGCTATTGAGGGTGTCATGGTCTACATTGTGGCCTACGTAGCTGCAAAGGGGACTTGGAGTAGGGGTCTGTTTTATAGATTGGGAAATGGACAGGGCAAGGGCCTTGCACTCGATGACCTGCCTGTTGGGAATATTCACATGTTTAGAAAGAAACAGTAGCTTCTTCTGGCTTTGTTGAACATTTATTACAAAGTTAAGAGCAGAGACTGGTGAGCCGTACCCCCCCACCCATCTTCTCCCCACCAGATATTCTCTGCTGCTCTGGAAAACTGTGTCCTCCTTGCTCTCACGCCAGGGGGCGCTGCCTCCTACCACCTCAACCTCAGGCCTAGTTCCTTTAGCTCCGAGATCCAGTGGTCACTAAGGCATCCCAGGATTGTGGCCTCTGGGTCCCCAGTTCCCTCCTCCCCCTGGGCCCCAGAAGTCTCAGCCCCCAGGCACCTCCACTTCTAACTGAAAGCTGGAGGTCATCCATAGCAGCATAGTAAGAATGTTTTGTCCAGGGTATATGGGGTAGTAGTGAGACCATTTTCCCATTTGGGGCAGGGGTTTGGGTGTGTGTGTGTGGCCACAGCCTTTCTCCTTGAGCCAGTATCTCCTCCAGCAGCCATCAGTGAGTGAGCCCACCCGAAGGTGGGGCCCCTTTGGTCCTTGCACTTGAGGTGCTTTATTCATAGGGCTGGGTTAGGAGTAGTAGGGACAATGTCCTCCACCTCAATCCTGGGGAAAGTAGCTTGGTTCTTCCTCCATGGGTCCTGGGGAGACAAGCAGAGAGATGGATAGATAGTCCAGAAACCAGAGGGAGGGAGAGCAAGAGCGGGGACGCTGAGGTGGAGACAGACAGATACCAGTGGACCGAGGAGGAAGGAAGAGGGTGGGTGTACCTGCTACCAAAAGACTGGGCATCTGGACAGAGACCAGGACATGCCTAGGGACAGGCAGACAGACCATGCAAAGAAAGGGAGAGGTTACTGAGGGTCAGCATAGGGGAGAAGGAATGTCTCCTTCTTTCCCTGCCAGTCCAGCCCCAAACTTTCCTCCAGACAGGCAGAGGAGAAGAGAAAGAGTAGCATTGTCTCTAAGACTGTCCCCTACCCCCTTAGCCACATGAGGTGCGTCTGTGGGCACCATTTCTCCAGGATGTTTTTTTGCCCGAGTCCCAGCTGCCTCACCAGCTACGTGGCCTCCTGGCTTGGTTCTGGAAGCTGCCTCGACCCCAGGGCAGTGCTAAGCAGCTCAGTCAGCGTGTCCAGCTTCCCTGCTAGTGCATCCATCCGCTTCTCCAGGGCTTGATGTGAGCTGCTCAGACCCAGCTGCAGGTCACACAGGATCATGTGCATCTGAGCAGAGAGGGGGGTCAGAGGTATCAGCAGGCTGAGCTAGACTTCCTCCTTATCCCAGCTGTTTGGCTTAGTGCTTTTCACACATGGTTTAAATCCTCTTAAAAGCCTGGGGAGTGAGAATTCCGTTACTCTTTTTACATCTATGGAAACGGGCCTGGAGCAGTTAAATGACATGCCCAAGGCATCTCCTAGAGTAAGGCCATAGTGTTTGTGGAACTGAATGACTTCAGAATCCACATAGCCCTTTCATCACCTTCTCAAACTAGGATTCACAGCTTCATCCTTGAGAGTGTGTGAGCTTTTTATGAGAATTTTTGAATTCTCAGTTTTTGGCTGGATAATCTTCAGAAATTATGACCTGCCAATTCTGGAAGATCTAGGCCCCTACCTCCTCACTGAGATCTGCCATGCAGTTTAGGGGCCCGCATCTGTGGATGCTTGCTATGGCCTTGGTGCCAAGGGCCACTGTTAGAATTATCTCGGGCTAATGAAAAAAAGCAAAGGCTGCTTAATAAGCAAAAGGTGCTGTGAGGCAAGCTAAGGGGTGTGACATCACCATCCCCAAGCGCTGGCTGTATCAGATGGTCCCAGCTGGAGAAGGACAAGCTGAGTCAGCCTCGGCCAGGCAAGCCTGCCCGGCAGAGGAGCCCCCGTGACCCTGGGCTCCTCTTCATGATAGCAGCAGAGATTGACTTTTACTGAAACAGTGTGCCCCATCTGTGTCAGTGTTGTTAATTTGCATTTTATTGGTTTTGCCATTTGTGTTTGAACTTGGTTTGTGTATTTGCTTTGGTTTTATTATTGCCAAGAGTCATAGTTGGAAGGAATTTTGTGTCTGTCCACATTAACTCAGCAATAAAAGTAATGTAAAACTAAACACTGGAGTTCTTTGTGTACTTTCTTTTTCTTTTTTTAAGTTTAAAAGGAATTGGTCCCCTCCATGAGTTTAAGAAACTGTCATATCATTCATTCAACCACAAACATTTGTTGAGTGTGTGTGTTTTTGCCAGACCCCTGCCCAAGTTCGCTATGCTGGGCCAGATGTCCCTGCCAGCTGCCCTGGCCTCCCTTTTCTTCCAGACCCCTCCTCCTACAGGATCCTGATACCTTGGAGATATCCACCATGGAATTCACTTGTTCCCGAAGCTTTCTGTGTTTCAGCCGCACCTGGCGGAACCTGTGGGAAGAAGCCAGAGGTCAGAAGTGACCCCAGCTCGTGGATGGGATAAACAGAGAAGAGACTCACATAGAAATGTGAGGAAGGGTTGCCAGAGCTGAAATGCCCCTGAGCCCATCTCTTAAATAGAGCCCCAGGTATCCTGACCCCGCGCAGAGTGGCATGGACCCACAGACACAGATGTGCAGGACAAGCCATCACAGAGTCACTGTGAGGTTTAGGTGGACATCTGTCCAGTGAGCCTGCATGCCAGTGTCCCAACCTGGGTACACACACACATTTGCTCACGTATGTGCAGAAGGGAGGAGATGTGCACAGAGAGAGGCCCTCACCTGTTGATGGCGGCCAGCAGCCTGCGCTGGTGCCTGCGGGCAGCCCCGCGTTCCTTCCTGCGCGTGTGTTTGTAAAACATCCAGGCCTCTTGCAGCACTCGGGCAGCTGATTCCTTCATCTGGGGGTGGGCACACTGTCAGTGGAGGGCAGACCCCCTTGGGCTCTGGGAGGAGGGGGCGGCGCCTGGACACCTGGGTCTGAGGGAAGTGTGTACCGTGGATGCCCATCCTCACCTCTTTGGCATACTGGATGTCCATCATGAAGTTGTGCACATGCTTCTCTGCCTTATTAAACTCCAGCTTCCGGGCCACCACGGCCACCAGCAGGGCTGTGCAGCAGACCCCCTGTGGGCACAGCAGACACTATGACGGAGCACTGTGGGGCTCCTGTGCCACTGGACTCCCTCCTTGAACCTTCCCAACAGCCACAGAAGACAGGCCAGACCACCCCTGGTGGGATAGGTGAGAAGGCCCAGAGAGGGGAACTGGGGTCCCACAGCCCCGAGGGGGTAGAGCTAGGATCAGAGGTCATATGTCTGAGTCCCACTTGTGGGTGTAGCGTTTATACCACCAAAGTGCTCTCTTTCCTAAAAGGTATGATTGGACAAGAGGAGAAGGGCTGATTCTGGGTTAGAGGCAGAGCTCGGGCTCCTGCAGGAGCCCTTCCTCCCCACTGCTCATAGCTAGTTGGCCATCAGGTCACCAAAGGTGTCCCTACCCCTCTTTCCTCCCTTGTGGCTCCTGCCCAGATCAGGCCCTGTCCCTTCCCTCCTGGACTATCTCCTGAATCGGACCCCAGGGAGATCTAACAATTATGACCCTGCCCCCTTACCCTAATCTAGACTTCCACTGCCCCAAAATTCTTACCCATGCTTTCAGAGCCTTCCTAGGTCTAGGCCTTTCCTCCAGACAGCTCAGCCTGCCCTCTTTCTGCCCCAGCATCTTGGTCTGAACACTCCCCCCCTTCTCCCAAGGCCTCTGATCCAGCAGCTGCTTGGTGACACCTGCTGTTCTTCCTTGAGTTAAAATGAATTTTCTTCTGAAGTTTTCTCCTTCCCCAAGCTGTGTCTTAGCTCAAGAAAACTCCGAGCAGTTTACTAGTTACAAACACTGGTTCCAGGAACGCTTGTGTTACAAGCCCAGCTCTGAGCACATTACTTAATCTCTCAGGGGCTCACTATCTTCCCTATAAAACGGGCATGCCCTCACAGCATTACTCTGTGGATTTCTTAAGTTAACACCAGATGCTGATAAAGAGTATGTACTCAGCAGAGTTAGTTATGATCCCATTGTGCTGGGAAACCTTCCTGCCAGGAACTGGGCTGTGAGCTCAAGTGCCAATCGCCTGATCTCTCTAGGTCTGTTTCTCCTTGTGTCAAATGAAGGACGAGGTCCCAGGCAGCTCTGAGGGTCCTTTAACCCTTTGGGAGTATTTCCCTGGCTGAATCTCTGCCCCTCTTTCTTGGTTCCAAAACTCACTCCCGTGGGGAAGGGATCACACTTCCTTATCACCCCATTCATGACCAGTGGAAATATAGCATATCCTTTCTGGGACAACATCAGGGCTGGGGCCTGGCAGCCTGAGTCCCTCCAGTGGGAGAAGCCAAATCACATGGGGAGGTGCAGGCCAAGGCTTTGGGTGCTGGGTCCTGGATGAGGATAGGGGTTAGGTAGGGGGAGCTGGATGCCTGGGTCTATGAAGGGAAGGTGGTAGATGTCTGGGTTCAGGAGGAGACCAACTCTGGGGAGCCTCTGCCTCATCCTTGACATGAGCTAGGGTGGGGCAGTTGGATGCTTCAACCAGCTACAAATAACAGCCTTCCCACCCCCACCCCTTGACCCATTTACCGAGCATTTCCTATGTGCAGCGTGCTGAGACCCTTTGTGTGGTTTAATTCATGTCAGGAACCCCATGAGGAGTGCACTAGTATCAGCATCCCCATTATATTATAGGCTTGATCCCAGCTTGGAAGTGGCAGAAGCAGGATCTGAAGCCAGGCAGCCTGACTCCACAGGCAGGCTTTTGATGAAGCCTTAATGGAGGCTGGATACTAGATTCCTGTGTCCTGGAGGAGCTAGGAAACCAGGGGCCTGTGTCCTAGACTGAGAGGGTAAGGGGATAAGGGGAAGGATGTCTGAGCCTTCATGTCTCAGGGCTGGATTTCTGGATTCTGGAAGGAAATGGGGCTGGGAAGTCACAGGCCTGTGTTCCCGAGGACGGTGAGGCCTAGGGTCCTAAGTTCCAAGGAGAGCAAGGACTTGGGTTGCATTCCTGGATCTTGAAAGGAAATGGGACTGTGGGCGTCCAGACACCCAAGTCCCTTAGGGGAGGGGTTCCTGAGTGCCTTTGTTGATTCCATGATATCTTTGGGCCCAAAGGATAAGCATGGGGTTGGGGCAGGGTCCTGTACGGGGCTGTGCTCACCATGACTCCAGTGCAGAGACAGACAATCTTGCCCCACATGGTGCCTGGCACCACATCTCCATAGCCAATGGTCAGGAATGTGATGGGTATGAGCCACAGTGTGTCTGAGAGGTGTCCGGTGGCATTTACGGCCTGCCTGTGGGGAAGGATGGGTTAGTTCTGAAACCCTGCCCCAGAAGTTCCCTTGATGTCTGATACTCTCCTCCCTAACAAACCTACAGTCCCCAGAAGCACTCAGAGAAAAAGTCAGTTCTGGGCTTTGGAGAGCCTGCCTGGCTTCCTCTCTGCTGTGTGAGCCTCTCTGGGCTGTGGCATTTGAACCTGGATCTAGCCAATTCCAAAGCCTGTTTGGTTTTCATTAGGCTACCAGGACTGCTGCTTTCTGAGCAGGTTGAGGGGTTTAGAGGGGGTAGAAACCCAGCCCAAAGTCCTCTTGTCACACCCTGGCAAGGATTTGTGTCCCCCCAGAAGAAGGGGTGATTTTTTTCTCTTCTTCTTTTTCTTCTTCTTCTTTTTTTTTTTTTAAGATTTTATTATTTTTTTACAGTTACCTCTACACCCAATATGGGGCTCAAACTCACAACTCTGAGATCAAGAATCGCACACTCCACTGATTGAGCCAGCCAGGCGCTCCAGGGGTGCCTTTTTCTCATGTCCATAAAGATGATCTGTGGCTGACAGGTGATCCTCCCTTCCCTCCACTTCATAGAAGGGGATATTTAGTTCCAGGCACAGAAGGGACTGAAAAATCCTGATTTGTGTAAACTTGAGCCCAGAGACTCCTTGTATCAGGTTCATCAGGGAACGCTTCATTTGTGAGGCCCTGGACATGTCAGACCCACTACACTAGTGTCAGGAGATGAGGACTGAATTTGCACTGTTAAGCGCTACTCCCCTCATCCAGAAGTATATTCAAGTTTGAGGGACTTTTGCCGTGGGGTTGAGAAATTTGACTCCCCTGCCCACCCTCCCATTTTTCAGATGAGAAACACGATGGAAGGAAAACAGATCTTACAAGATGAAGGAGTTAAAAGTCCTGAAAGATTAGAATTGCTAGAGAGACTTCAAAGATGGTGAGATTTGACACCCATTTTACAGATGAGGAAACAGGATCAGAGAGGAGGGATCTAAAGCCAGTACTTGTCATTCCCCACTTCCCCTCAAGAATCCTTTCTTTGCCAGATGTACTAAACCAGATGTTCCCAAACTTGAGCCGGGGTCAGAATCCCCTGTTAAAACAGACTGCTTGGCCCCTGCCTGCCAGATTTTTGGATTTGTTGGATATGGGTAAGGCCTGAGAATTGGGATTTGCAGCAAGTTCCTAGGTGATGCTGCCTGTCCTGGAACCACACTTTAAGACCCACTGGCTAAGATTATGGTCACTTTCTTCATCTGTAAGAGAGAGGACCTGAGGCCCAGCTTCCAGTCTGCCCAGCCTGGAATCCTGTATCCATTCCCTGCAGGAAATTCCCTTCCAGAGCAGCCCCAAATCACCACCGTTCCAGGACTGTGGGGAGCACTACAGTGCATCTATGCTCATTCAGAAAAGCTGTCCATGTCCTCCAAGGAGGCAGTTGCAACCTTTGGCCAGGCCCCAGTACCTGGGTTTAGAAACTGAACAGGTGCCCCAAGACCTGAGACAGGACAGGTGTGGAAGCGGGAAAGGAAGGGCTTACTAGGGTCTGTGTGTGTCTATGGAGACTGGAGGCTGCAAGTGGAGGGAGGAAGGGCTGGAGCTGGCGGGTGGGTTCCTCCCAGCCCAGTGGACGCATGTGGTCCCAGGACAGCTGGGGCTGTGAGCAGCCCCTCCAGATACTTGAGGTCCCCCTACCCCTCACCCGAGCACCCTCACCTCTCAGCCACTGATAGCACCCAGGCGGTGGTGAGCCAGAGGCCAAGCGTGAGGCAGAGCAGCAGGCGACCCGGGTGTGTGTTCATGTACAACTTGGCCACGAACCAGTGGCGGAAGCGGACCTGGTTGAGGGCGCCAATGCTGCGGTAGGACGCATTGAGCAGGACGCCGCTGCGCAGGAGGACGGCACGGGGCACCAGGTAGAGGCGCAGCAGCATGGCCAGCGACAGTAGCGCCTCTTTCTCGTCCAGGAAGCCCGGCCAGGACTGCGTGGCTGTCGCCGTGGGCCAGGACCCCAAACGCTGGGCGCACGGCGGACCCCACACAGGCGCTGGGTGCAGCGCGCACACAGCCAGCTCCAGCAGGATCTGTGCCACCTGCCGCCCTGTCAACGCCACGCGCCAGTCCCGGAGCCCGTTGTCTGTCATGAACAACTGTGGGGAGGGGACACAAGGGGAAGGGGGTTACACGAAGGTCAGGGGGCCACCTGCCTGCCAGCGCAGGGGGGGATAAGGGAGGTGTGCCCAGGGGATCCAGGGTGGGAGGGGTTAGGGAGGCTGGGGATGGAGTGGGGCAAGACCTTGAGGAGGACCTCTTTCCACTTTCTTCCTATCGTTCTCCCCCTCAGTTTCAGCCGCTTCCAGAATTGCCTGTGTACCCACATTCTTCTATAGATTAAAGATGCAGGTGCACACAGCAGAAAACCCTGAAATGTACAGTCCTAATGCTCAGAGCTGTCTCCTGTTTCTGGGGGCAAGGAGAGTAACTAACTGAAAACTGCATACTGTTGGCATGATGATAGTGAACATTTATAGGGCCCTTTGAATGGGCCAGGCACTGCTTTATCTCCTTTACGTGTTATGACTCAGGGATTGCTCCCAACACAGTGAAATTGAAAGCATTTTTACCCCCATTTTACAGATGCAGAAACTGAGGCCCAGGTCTTTCAGCTGTAGTTGCACAGCTGAGTTACAAATCCAGGTCACTTAATTGTTTGAATGACTATTAATGACAATGTGTACTTTTTACTGAGCAGGCACCCCGGGGGGAATTACTACACATGATGGATAACCCCCATTATATACAAAGGTTTTGGGGGAAGGGGTAAAGGCAACAGGATCTAGGGATGCAGGGAATGGGATGAAGGGAGAGCTGTGGTGGAGAGTGTCTGGATGAGACAGGACATGGGAGAGGGGTGATGGGTGGAAAGAACCCTCCTGCCCCCCCCCCACAGAGGTGGGGAGCTCAGGAGTAGGGAAGGACCCTCAGGTGCTTAGCCTGGATTTTAGATTGCTTGGGACTGGAATAGGTGGGGCCTCAGTGATGGAGGACAGAGATCTGAGGGGGCTGGGCCTGGAGTGGGGCTGCCTCGGGGTGGGAGCTCTCAGCATCCATGGGGAGACAGGGCTGCAGGTGGAGCATGGGACTGGGTTGCTCCGGGGGGAAGGCTCAGTCTGTCTATCTGTGGTCATCCTCATCTCGGTGGGTGAGGGTGTGGACAAATCTCAGGGTGGAGAAACCTCATTACTCAGACCAAGAGGAAGAGGAGAATGGAAAGTGTGAGCTGACAGGGAACGGTGGGGGCTGGGGGGGGGGCAAGGAAGGGGCCCAGTGGTGGGGCCTGCCCTACCTGGACCTCTTTGGCATGAAAGGCCACAATAAGACAAAGGAGCAAGAAGGTGGAAATGCTGATCATGCATTTGACCAGGAACAGGTAGAGCGCCCACTGTTGGAAGGGATAGAAAAAGGGGTAAGATCCTAGATTCCCAACCGTCAGTCCCTTCCACCTTCCTCCCATAATGCTGTCCCTTCTCAATTCCCAATTTCCTGGCCTCCTCCATTTATTCCTTCCTGCTTGTCCGCCCCCCCAAACCTGGTTCCACCGGTGTCTCAGTTTAGGGGAACTCTCAATACCATCATCTGGTCCCCTCCTTCTTTCCCAGCCTGACAGCCCTGGTTCAGAAACCAGTGTGTACCCTTCTCTTCAGCCATTCTCTTAGGATCCACACCTGAGAGGAGACCTTGCAACTCACAGCCCTTTTTAATTCCCCATCCCCTTCCCCACTAAAAATAGTTCCTCACTTAGGGGGTGAGTGAGTGGGGAGGTCTAGAAACAGACATCTGGCCTCTAGAAAGTTCCCCTGTGCTTCCCTGACCGCACAGCTGGTCCAGCCCTAGAAAGCAACCTGCCCTACAAGGTTGTACCACCTTCCCAGTTCCCCAGGAGCCTAGAAATAATCACCCAATACCCAGGAAGTGAATGACACCTTCCCACCTCCCACCCCATCCAGGACACTGGATCCCCGAGACCCCAGTCCCAGATCTGAGAAAGGCCCCTGAGTTCTGGCCCTGCAGCTCCTTCCCCCTGCCTTCTCTCCTGGCTCTAAGCCTGGGCAGATCTGGCCGGAAGCACATGGCCTCCAGAAACCACGGAGAGATTTTTTTTCCCCCTCCTTTGTGTGGCAATATCTTGGAGAGATCTAGAATTCTGGAAGAAGAGGTTTAGTGGAGACTGGGACCGCTGGATTCCCTAGGAGGAGTGGGGAGGGGTCCCTGCCTGAGAAATGTTGTCAGGAAGGGGTATCTACCTGGGCTCCCATGCTGAGCTGAGCACCTGTTTCTCTGAAGATATCTATGAGCTCCCCCAGCGGGCCAGGGCCCCACCTCTGTGTAGGGGAAGAGGGCCAGTTTCCTGCCCCAGGGGGCCTGCCCCCCCATCCTCCCTAAACAATGGTGCTGTTGTTCTTAGCCCTCCCCTACACCTTCATCCTTCTAAGGCTCCCTGGTTCCCTGTCCCTTTTTTTAGTTTGTCCCAAGCTCTACTTTGTTAGACATACCCCCTGCCCACACTGCACCCCACTTCTACTGTGCTGGTTCCTCTTCCCCCAAATCCCTGACTCAGTCTCTGAAATTTCCCTGTCTCTGGGGATGCTTCTGTTTCGATTTCTATTTATGTTTGAGGGTCTCTTTTTCTGTCAGACTTTCCATCTCTCTGTGTGTATCTCAACTTGGAGAGCTCTTTCTCTTGGTTTCTGTCTCTTACTGCATCATTATGTCTGTCTCACATTGCCTTTTTCTCTCAGTATCTCTGTCTCTCAGTCGCAATCTCTCTCTGCCCCTCCCTCTGCTGATATTTCTATCTTGTTCCCCTGTACTCCCTGAGCTTGGCAACTGCCTCTCCTCCAGCCCCTCCCCCCTGGGGAGCAGGTGTCTGGGTCCCTGCAAAATGGGCTCCTACGACAGATGGAGGTGGGGAGGAGGCATGGATGTTGTCGAGGCACAAGTAGAAAGGGGGCTGAGGAGGACCCTTAGGGCCATGTCAGACCTCACCCCCAGTTGACAGATGAGGAAACTAAGGCTTAGAAAGCTGCAGCAGCTTCCCCAGAGTCCAACTGTTGGAGGCAGCAGCCTGGCAAATGGCAGAGGGAAGGAAGAAAAGAGAGGTGAGAAGGGGGAGAGAGGGTGTGGAGTAGGAAAGACCCCCTGACCCTTCCCATGTGCCGGGAGCTCAGGTCCCCACCTCCCCTGCTGGGCGGGGTGCTGAAACGTGGGAGCGGCGTGTAGGCCCTGGCCATGCTTCCTGTTGGCACGGGCTTCAGTAGCCCCACCCCCCCCGTGCCCGCTGCCCTGGCCTCGGCTGCCTGGCCAGAGGAAGCTGGCCTGCCCTGACCCTCCATGTGGCTCCTGGTCACTTAAGAACTGCCCTCCTCCTCTGCTGTGCACAAAACCAAGCCTGAGCCTCCCTCCTCTGGGAGTGCCCCCCAACCTAATCCTCACATCAGTGCTTCCCAGCCAGCCCAACTCCACATCCCTTACCCTAGACAGTTCTCCAACCCCTCCTTTCTGGTTAAGCAACTCTGTTCTGTCCTTAATCCGCTGATTCTGACCCCTGTCCTCCATCTGCCCCATCGCTGCCCAGACGGAGGCTGGAATGTGCCGAGAGCCTGCTCAGACCTGTTCCAGCCCCACCTGTCCTTTTCCTCCCCACTGACACTATCCTCGGTCAGACCCCCCCTGCCCCCAAAGACACTCTAAGTCTCCTTCAGACCCTGGAGCCTGGGCTCCCCTCCCTCTCCCCTGGGACCTAGGAGCCCAAGACACTGTACACTTCCTTCTCCACTATGCCTGGGAATAGTGTGCAGACCCTGGGGAGGCTGGGAGTGATGGACATGGGAGGGACAGGGGGTTGTTTTTCGCTTCCCATCCCCACCCCAGCCAGTTTCTTTGGTCTCTGCCCTTTGCTGCTGAGGCACTGGGTAAACCTGCCTTTAGATAAGGACCAAGGAGCCGCCCCCTACTTGGAAGAAGTTAGTCTTTCTCCCCACCCTCCCTTTATTGAACCTGAGGCTACTTCTCCCCTGATCTGTTCTTGGAGGACTGGAGGATCCAATCAGCCACCCCCTGGCCCCTAGGGGTCCCAGACCCCCAGCTGTCCCAATACAAACCTTCAAAGACTAAGACACTGTGACCCCCGTTCCCTTCCTTTTGCAGAGAGAGCCCTGAGGATTTACCCACCTCTGGCCCCAGGAGTCCAGACCCTCAGCCCCCTCTCCTTCAGACCCAGGATTCTAGACCCCTAGCTCCTCCTCCCTCAGATTTAGGGGTTCAGGCCCCCCATACTTAGGACTCCAGACCCCCAGCCTCTCCTCCCTCAAACCCAGCAGTCTCAGCCCTCAGCCTCCCGTGGCCCAGGAAACGAGCTCCACTCACCCGGCACCCTTGGAACCATAGCATCTCCGCGTGCAGCACCATGAGTCCGATGCCAATTCCCGCCAGCGCTAGTGCCCAGCCAGCCAGCCACTTCTCCTGCTCCAGCAGCCGCTTTCGCCGCTGTAGGGCCCCCAGGCCTGGCACCAGCTCCCCGCCCATGGCCCCTGCGGTCTTGGGGCTCAGCCAGCTTCCTGCCCAGGGTCCCCCACCTCGCAGCACACAAAGGGCAGCCACTGTGGCTTGCAGGTCCTCGGCCTGCTCTGCTCCTCGCTCTGGGGCTCTTGCTTTGAGGCACAGAGGAGTCTGTGCCCTCTGGGGGTGGTGACGGCTGGGCAGGGCAGGGAGGGGCTGGTGTGGCCCTTGGGCAGAGGGAAAGCTCCCCAACCTCCCTTCTCAGCCTAAGGAGGGACTGGGGTGTGTCTTGGGGCAGAGCAAGGAAGAGGCGTGCATCCACGTGGATAAAGACACATACTGGCACACAATAGATTGTGTCACACACAACCGTCTATACTTTGTAATACACACCTAAACTCAGCCACGCCCAGACACCACAAAACGCCGGGTGATAAACCCTCATACACAGCACGGCCAGAGACAGAACCAAACACACATGGGGCACACAACACAACCTACAGTGAGTGACTCACAACTCCCAATGAGCTCTGCAACCCACAGCCACACCCAGACACCACACAGATGGTGTGACACACGCCGGCACTCAGCATGGCAGGCAGTGCCCCGTGGTGCCCGTGACCACCCAAACTGTCCACACAAAGGCACAGAAATGGCAATTGAAACTGGTGCAACATCCTCTTGCATGACAGCCACCCCCAGACTCTTTTGCTACATTAGCCCAACACACACCAATGGTTCCGTGGTCACAGCAGGTTGCTGAGTGACACCCACACACCACACTCAACATCGCTGTGTGCACCAGGCGCTAAGAGCGTCCCTAATGTGATACACCTGTGGACTCGCGCCCGACATGCACAGACACACAACATTTGGTGACACATCACGGCGGTCCTCAGGCCCCTAGCACAGCGGAACGCATGCAGATGGCCATTGGGGTACATGGTAAGGCAAGTATAGACGCTCACACAACGATTCACAGCACACACGGACTCACCACGACGTACAACATGCCCCAGCCCCAGAGCCATTCAAACATGTGGTCAGAGCAGTGGGAACGGACACATGGAGAGACCCACAATGCACAGCCACACACACACAGAAGCCCAAACAGCCCATGATATGTTCTGGTGCCTCAGAGGGACACGACCCAGAATGGTAGCCCCGGGGGTGGCGGTGGGGGCGGGCGGGGACCCTGGCGCCCAAACGGGACATCTCTGACAAGCCACAAACAGCACACCATATACTCCAACATGCGTGGCCACACAAAGACAACACGTGCAGAGTAAAGCATAAACACCGAGTGACACAAAACATGCTGCCACAGTATCTTCCAACACAACCTTTTGTGAAAAGCATGGAGCACGTAAAACATCAGGAGTGACCCCTGACCAAGCTAACGCCTAAGCCTGCGACCACGCCTGCAGCATACTACACAGCCACACAAACATAACACGCTCTGAGTGTGGGCACCCAGGTTGTGTTCTCAGCAGGGACAGGAGAGCCCCCCCAAGTGGACACACCCCTGGGTGTGACACACAGGGTCACATCTCTGAATGATAGCTTGCCTTTGCACAAACCAGGTGCATCACCGAGACGCTGCACACACAGTGACGAACAGAATGGCAAGTGCAGTGTAGGGCGAAGCCTGGAGCGACTCGCAGTGTGGTGGAAGGTCACTGTGTGCAGCCGTGAGGAGGAATACACGGTGTGTGCCGTACGTGGGGACACAGATCCAAACCCAGGGGAGACGCCAGCCTTGCACACACTGACCCCACGGCGGCCACTCCAGAGGGAGCTCCCAGACACAACCCCTCTCCCTCCCGTGTCATATGTCCTGCAGGAACATGGACCCGCCAGCCACAGGGAAACGAGACACTCACGCACAGACATATCTGGCAACACACCAACACAACCCACACAGACACACCCAGAAACACCAAACCGCACACAGACACGCCCGGTGACAAAAACACAACCCGTCCTGGTGCCCCGCCCGCTCCGTGGCACACATGTGATTCCCACTCTGGGTGAGACACAGCGGGAGAGTGATGCAGACACACCCGGGCACACCCAGACGCCACACACGTGCCCACTGGGAGAAAACACTGCCGCTGGGCACCCTGGAGGCTGCAGCCCGGGGCGCCCCAGCTACCCGCCACCCCTGTGGCCTGCACCCATCTCTCTGGACCTCTTTTCCTCCCTCTCAGGTTCTCGGGCCTTACCTTGGACTCTTTCCTCAGTCTTTCCCTGGAAGCCGCTGGGTCTGTGCTCTCTTTATCTCTGTCTCTGCCTTTCCCTGCCTCTCTTGTCTCTCCACTGTTTCTTGACCTCTGTCTCTTCCAGCTCTGTCTCTCTGTATCTCTGACTCTCTCCATCCACGTGTCTGCTTCCATTTCTCTCTCTGGGTCTGTGTCTCTCAGCCTCTTTGTGTCTCTGTGTCTCTCTTAGCATCTCTGTCTCTGCCTCTATCGTTGTGTCCCACTTTTTCTATTTCATCCTCTCTCCCTGTCACCGTCCCTCTGTCTCCATCTCTGTCCGTGCTCTCCGTGTCCCTGCCTCTTACTGACTCTAGGTCTCTCTTCTCTGCCTGTGACTCAGTTTCTCTGTCTCCCTGCCTCCAGACATCCCCTTGGGTCTCTCTCTCTCTGGTTCTTCCTCTCTCTCTGGACCTCTCCGTGTTTGTCTCTGCCTCAGCTGCTCTCTTCCGTCCACCAGCGCAGCTGAGGCAGCCTTGCTCTTTCTGGTTCCACCAGCCCCACTTAGGGGCAGGAGGCCAGAGACACAGGCGGCAGCTGCCCCAGCCAGAGGCCTCAAAACGGAGACCTCCAGTCCCAGCCCCTGTGCCGCCATGCCTCAGTGCGGGCCCTAGTGAGAACTGATGGGGTGGGGGGAACAATCAGAGAGACTCCGAGGGGTGCAGCCAAGTGGGGAGACAGAGAGGAGGAGAGAATTTGAAAAAATTAAAGAGGTGGAGAGAAGAGGTAAAGGGAAAGCAGGCTCCCGGGTCAGGACATGGAAGTTAGAGCAGACAGAAGTTTTGTCGCCAAAGAGACCACAACTAAGAAGAGAGAAACAGAACGAAGGCTGGCCATGGGAGAGACCAGAGTGGGCAGCAATGGGGTCACAGTGGGAAAGGCACTTGCCTCCAAACGGAAGTTCTGGGATGTGGGGGTCAGTCGGTAGGACACACCGCTCCAGAGCCAGCTCCCTCCAGCCCAGGGAGGGGCTGAGCTAGGGGGTGGGGGTGACTCAGGGCCCCAGAGCTTCCTGTGACTCAGCCCTTGGTCCCAACCCTGAAGAGGGGAGTGGAGAGGGAGAAGGGTCTCAGTAAAAGAGAGGGAGGAGGAACACCAGAGGACCTCTCTGCCTAGGTTGCCTCCCTCAGAGGAGGGGGTGGGCTGCTGCATGGGATTTTGAGGGGAGGAGGGGACTGGGGGTGTGGACTCCTGAGTCTGAGGGAGGAGGGGACTGGGGGTGTGGACTCCTGGGTCTGAAGGAGGAAGGGATTTGAGTCTGGATTTCTGGGTCTG
>PITA01010852.1:0-69772 GCA_004023965.1 Spilogale gracilis | reverse complement strand
AAAAAAAAAAAAAAAAAAAAAAGAAAGAAATATATCTATATAGAAATGTAGATATATATACACACCCACATATACTATTGGTTCTGTTTCCCTGGAGAACACTGACTAATGCATGAAGCTAAAGGATGGACGATCAGATAGGACCTTGAGGGCCATTTTAGGGACGTGGTTTTACTCTGAATGAAATGGTAAACTACCATAGAAGAGAGACATAATCTGGCTTTTGTTTCAAAGGCATTTTGGCTGCTGTGTTGAGAAAAGACGATAGTGAAACCAGGAGGGTAGCTGAGCACTGGTAGGAAGCTGTGGCAATAAGCAAGGCAAGTGATGTTGCCAGCTCAGGTTAGGGTGGAGGCACTAGAGGTGGTAAAAGTAATTGGCTTTGGAGTCTGTTGTGAAGTTGCAGCCAACAGGATTTTCCTAACAGATGTGAAAAAAAGAGATGAGTCCAGGGTAACTTCATTTGGCTTAGCTGGAAGGTTAGACTACCCATTGCTTGGGATCCATAAGACAGTAAGTTGATGAGCTGGAGAGAAACATTAACAGTTGTATACATGTGTCATTTTCTTTTGTTAGATTTTATTTAATTTATTTTTTTAAGATTTTATTTATTTATCTATCTATCTATCTATCTATCTATCTATTTATTTATTTATTTATTTATATTTGGCAGAGAAAGAGACAGTGAGAGCAGGAACACAAGCGGGGGGAGTGGGAGAGGGAGAAGCAGGCTTCCCACTGAATAGAGAGCTGATGCCCGCCTCAATCCCAGGACCCTGGGATCATTACCTGAGCCGAAGGCAGCCGTGTAACTGACTGAGCCACCTGGATGCCCGTTGATAGATTTATTTTTTAGAGTAGTTTCAGTTCACACAAAACTGAGTGAAAGGTACAGAGATCTCCCATATACTCCTTCTCCCACTACATGCATAGCCTCTCTGTTATGGATCCCCTACAACAGCAGTACCTTTGTTACTGTTGATGAACCTACATTTACACATCATTATCACCTAAAACCCATAGTTTACATTAGGTTTCACTTTTGGTGTTGTATATCTTGGTGTTGTATATAGACAAAGGCATGATGACATATAACTATCATTATAATATCATACAAATGATTTTCACTGTCCTAGAAATCTTCTCTGCTCTGCCTCTTAATTTCTACCACCCCTCCACCCCTGTAAACTACTGAACTTTTGATTGTTTCCAAAGTTTTGCATTTTCCAGACTGTTATATAGTTGTAGTCACAGAGCATGTAACACTTTCAGATTGGCTTTTTTTCCCTTAGCATTATGCATTTACAGTTCCTCCATGTCTTTTCATGGCTTGGTAGATCAATTCTTTGTAGCACGGAATAATATTCCATCATCTGGAAGTACCACAGTTTATTCATCCATTCACTTACTAAGAAATATATTGGTTGCTTCCAAGTATTGGCAATTATAAATGAAGGTGCTGTAAACATCCGTGCACAAGTTTTTGCATACATAAGTTTTAAGTTTCTTTGGGTAAACATGAAGGAGTGCAATTGTTGAATCATATGACAAAGGCACTCTTAGTTTTGTAAGAAACTACCAAACTTTTTTCCAAAGTGGTTCTATCATTTTGAATTCCCACCAGCAATGTATGAAAGCTCTTGTTGGTGTACATCTTTGCCTGCATTTGGGCCCTCAGTGTTCCAGATTTTGGTCATTCTGCTAGGTGTGTAGAGGTATGTCATTGTTTTAATTTGCATTTCATTGTTGACATATGACATGGAACATATTTTCATATACTTAATTGTTATCTGTATATCTTTGGTGAAGTTTCTGTTAATGTCTGTGGCCCATTTTTTTATTAGGTTGTTTATATTCTTATTGTTGAGTTTTAAGAGTTCTTTGTATATTTCGGATAATCATCTTTTATCAGATGTGTCTTTTATGAATACTTTTTCCCAATGTGTGGCTTGTGTTTTCAGACTCTTAATAGTGTGTTTCATAGAGTCAAAATTTCCAATTGTAATGAGCTCCAGCTTATCAATGATTTCTTCCATGGATAGTGTGTTCCTTTTGGTGTTGCAGCTTATATCTGTCTATCATATCTATCTTCTAGATATGCATATCGATTTTAATATATATTTTCTTTCCTGTCAATCTTTTTAACATACTACATATTTGAAATGACACTATGGGAAAGTGTTCAACACAACAGGAACCTTGAAAATGCAAATACTAATTCATTCAAATGACCTGTGTAAGTGTTCACTCTGGATATATTTTAGGTTTCTTTAGAAAGCAATAAAAAAGTAGAGTTTAATGATTTTTCAATATGCAGTGAATATGGAACTGTAAACACCCTTACAACAGAACATTGCCTTTCTTTTTAAAAATACCCTAGGAAATTCATCATTTTCTGTTAAGGGTGATACTTCACTTTGAAATTATAGTACTTCTATTTCCTGTAGTATTTTTATCCTTAATAGTAAAACTTCAATTTATAGTTCTAGAAACAAACTTGCAAAGAAATATTATTTTCATTAAAGTGCTTGCTAATAACTTGGTGAAAAACAATAAAAAATTGTTACCAAAATATTTGAAGAAGGAAATGTTATGAGATATTACATATGTACATTTTATATGTATATCTGTAGTATATATAAATATGTAAATATATATTACACATATGTGTATATATCTATGTGCGTATATATATATTGTGTGTATATGTATACATATACATATACTCTCTCACACAATATAAGAAATCATTTAATAAATTTAATTATCTTTGTAAAGAAAAATTCACATCTCCCCCTAAATGGCAATAGAATATACAAAAGACATCTATAAAGAGAACCCAATTATTTGTCAATTATTATGACACATTTTTGCTTGTTAGTGGCATAGGTAGGATTGTATTTCCACTCTTGTTCTCAGAAGATTTAATCTCTCTTTCTCTCCCTGTCACACTAAGAGGCCATAATCTTTTATAATATCTAACTATTATTGAAGATGAAATAACCATATGCAACAGGAGATCCATCACAAGCTTCTATTGATAACCTGGTTAGTTTAATTACTCTCTTGTTTGTCAAGGGGGCCATGACTCATTATAAACAAAACCATGAAATCCGGAACATTGCCTGAAAATCCATGCGTAATGAACCGAAATAAAATCTAATTTGTCATTAAAAGGCTTTTATGCAGTTCTTTGTGCATATGGCTCAACACTAGGTGTTTTGCCATACAAGTTAAAGGGACATGATCCTGTTGTCTAGAGGTTCACATGCTGCTGTGATGGACACTGAAAATGGAAAGATACCTAAAATGTCATATGGAAGCATAGGTGAAGAATGAATTATGTGAACTGAGATGGGAATTGAACAACACGTAAAAGAAACAGGAATGCCAAGATGTATTGTTTTCTGTGGTGCAGTCATGGATTCCCTTGTTGATAAGGCAGTATTTGAGCAGAAAATTGAATGATGAGAGAAAAGGAATGATGCGGTCATCTATAGTAAAATTATTACAATAAAAGAAAACAGAAAAGTGAAAGGCCTCGAGTTGAGAGCATGCTTGAGGTGGAAACATGCTTAAAAGGTTTAAGTAGCAGCAAAATGGTCATGATGGCCTGAGCAGATAAGCGACACAAAGAATCCAGAAGAGAAGATTGGGCAGGGAGCTAGGGCTCGGTTTCTGTAGAGTGTGGTAGCCAATGGTAAAGCTTTTGAATTTTGTCCTAAGGAGATGAGGTTTTGGAGATTTTAAGCAGAGTTGCATGGCTTGATTAACATTTTATAAATATTCTTTGGCTGCTGAGTAGTTCATGGTCTGCAGAAAGGCAGGAGAGGAAACAGGCAGAACTGCTAGGAGGCTGTTGTAGTAATTTTTAGGATGATGAGAAAGTCATTGACCATTTTGAGAGAAAATTTAATTAAATAGATCATTGGTCACATTGGATCTGAGTCAACTCATTTTAGTTAACTGACAGTGACAGGACATTCTTAGTGAAATTCCAAGTTTATATCATTCTGAAACCTACTACTTTGTATAAATAAAATAGTTATATGGTCACAAAAATGTCTGATTATACCAAGCAGGTTTCTTTTCTAGAGTACGTCTCAGAGACTGTGATGTGCAGTATGTCTTATAAATATTTTATAGTATAAAGCTTCTTCCAAACTTACGAGATCATGGAATTGTTGAAGATTTTATAGTAAAGTCTTGTGGCCCTAATATTTCTTGGGATATATTCTGGATATGTTGGGCAGTGGGACTAGTATATATCTAAGGTCTAGTCCACATCCTGTGTATGTGATCCATGACTTTTCAGGTCAACGATCATACCTGGTTCAACAGGTTTTCATGTGCTCATGAGCTATAATGCACTCACGAATTTTACTTGAGGAAAAGACCATAGTTATTTGCATCATATCGAATAGTCATTTATTTGTCAGAAATATATACCTCACAACAATTATTATTAAGTCTCAAACTGGAGCCACAACAAGGAATTATGAGTATGTTTACCTAAGTTGTACAAAACACTCATTTTCCACTAAAAATGCTCTGTATTTAAAGAAATCATATTGAGCTCTTTCTAGAAGAGATAATCAAATGGTAACATCTGAATGATTGTTCCTAGAACCTATTTCTTTTACCATGATATTCCATTGATCTATAAATTTTTGCGCTGACCCAGTAGTGTAATTTGCTTTTACAGGGAATGGGAGCATAAAGATGGGCATCTACATGTGTTTATGTTTCTGGAACTGTTTTTTTCCCCATAAAGACAGTTTTTGGTTTGCTCAGATGTTATTTCTTTCAATTACATCAAAGTAGCAAAGAAAGTGAATTACTTGAGCCTCTCAAATTCGTAAGTACAATGGCATCCTTTGGGATAGACCGATTTGTGTGCACTGCTGAAATTTAGGAAAACTATTCTTATATCAAATTGTATATGGCTGTTGAGCTGAAGCAATTGCATACCGAAATAAATAAATTTTAGAGAAATGTTACTAGACAGATGTGGGGAACAGCAAAGAACAGATGTTGATAAAAGCCAGCAGTGAAAGGGTCAAGAAGGGGTTTTTAACACCTGTGTGATTAGATGCTCATAAAAGAGGAGTGTTCCCTTCTCATTTACTCAGTGGGATTATTTCCATTCATTGTTTAGCCAGTCATTTCAGGATGAACATAATTAAAGGTTCTTCATCCAAAACTCCAGGCTCTGCAGGTGCAAGCAACAGAACCTCTTCTCTTGGCACCCAATAAGCCTAATCAAGATTCAAATTTTCTTAGTTACATGACAATAGCCACAAAGACCTTCTTCCTCTCTTGTCATTCTCAGTGGGGGCTTTGGTTTTGTACAGAGTTCTATTATCAAAAAGATGAGTGAATCAAAGAATTATTTCAATAGCCTTAGTAAGTTGAGGTAGTCCAAATGAAACTCTATAGCTGCAAAGACAAACAAATTTGACATCATCCATCTCCCTCAAAATGTTGGACAATGATGAAGGTACCATATTAAATAATTACAAGGATAAAGAAGTGTGAGGAATAGTAAAGAGAAGTAAATAATGAGGAACTCTGTCCTACAGAAGTTAAGTAGGAAAATACTATGGTAAAATAAGCATGTTGATCTTGGTTTAAATTCTAGAACTTGTGAGCTACACCAAGGAAGCCTCAGTCAAATAAACAGTCTTTGAAAAAAATTTAAGGTTTCCAGTACCTACCAGAAAACACATTATATAAGAAGTGCTCAATACACAATGGTTACAGATGAGGATGAAGATTGTTGAAAAGTTTCTTCCTTGAAGATAGGTTGCACCTTAGGGTAAGGAATAATGACAATCTCTCAAAGGCTGTCATAGATTTCACTGAAATGGATCACAAGGTCAGTAAACCCTTTCCAAGAAGCAAATATGTCCTTGCCTTATGGACTAATTTGATCCTAAAGGAAGCTGAAAACTCCATATTATTGCTAAGAGAAAATTTTTAAAAGTAATTTACCTACTCAAGTTTTTTTTAGAAATCAAATTACTGAAATATAGTTGAAAAATAATCTTCATCACCCAAAGGACTTTCACATTGAATACCTCTGCTCAGTTTTCACATGGGATGAAAATAATACAGTTTGTAATGTACCTCCAGCTTCCCCAAGACCTTAAACTTTTACAGTCACAAATAGTACAGTGAAAAGGCTTTTCTTTGCAGCCAAACAAAAGTGGTTGTAACATTCACTATCTGAGTTACTTAACCCTTCTAAACCCCAGTTTTCTCATCCATAAAATAAATAGTGTCTACTTCATAGAATTTCTGTATGGACAACATAAAATACTTTATGGAGACCCAGAAACAAACCCACAAAATAGGGTCAGTTATACTTCAACAAAGAAGGGAAGAATATGTACTGGGAAAAAGATAGTCTCTTCAAAGTGTTGGGAAAATTGGATGGCTATATGCAAAAGAATGAAACTGGACCACTCTCTCAAACCATATACAAAAACAAACACAAAATGGATTAAGAACATAAATAATAATTAAATGCACAGAAATCAGTTGCCATCTTATACACTAACAATGAAAATATAGAAAGGGAAATCATATAATTTATTCTGTTTACTTTAGCACTAAAAACCATAAGATACCTAGGAATAAACCTAACCAAAGAAGTTAAGGATCATACTCAAGGAACTACAGACCATTCATGAAAGAAATTGAAGAAGACCCAAAAAGATGGAAGAGCTTTCCATGCTCATGGATCATAAGAATAAACACTGTTAAAATATCTATACTGCCCACAGCAATCTATACTTTCAATGCCATCCTGATAAAAATTCCACCAACATTTTTCAAAGCACTGGAACAAACGATCCTAAAATTTATATGGAACCAGAAAAGACCCTGAATTGCTAAGGAACTGTTCAAAAAGAAAAACAAAGCTGGGGGCATCACGTTACCTGATTTCTAGCTTTATTACAAAGCTGTGATCACGAAGACAACATGGTACTGGCACAAAAACAGAGAAATAGACCAATGGAACAGAGTAGAGAGTCCAGATATGGACCCACAACTCTACGGTCAAGTCATCTTCAACAAAGCGGGAAAAACTATCCAATGGAAAAAAAAACCAGTCTCTTCAATAAATGGTGTTGGGAAAATTGGATAGCTGTGTATAGAAGAATGAAGCTAGACCATTCTCTTATGCCACACACAAAGATAGACTTGAAATGGATGAAAGACCTCAATGTGGTAGACCTTGTCTAATTTCTCAATGTGAGACAGCAATCTATCAAATTCCTAGAGAACTTAGTCAGTAACCTCTTTGACATTGGCCACAGCAAATTCTTTCAAGACACATCTCCAAAGGCAAAGAAAACAAAAGTTTCTCAAAAAAAGAGAGAGAAAAACCAAAAAACAGACATTTAACTATAAAGAACAAACATAGGGTTCCAGAGGTAAGGGGTGGGTAAATAGGATATGGGGATTAAGAGTACACTTATCATGATGAGCACTAATGCACGGAATTGTAGAACCATTATATATACATCTGAAACTAAATAAGGCTATACATTAACTACACTGGAATTAAAAACAAAAACAAAAAGTCATGAAAAGTGCTACCTTAGTGTTTTGCACTGAATTAGCAGCCAATTAAACCATTAAGTATTATTAAAGTGAACAGGAGGATATCATAGTTACTCTCCCTTTAAGAACATGAGATCATGGTAAGGTATGGATAGAAAAGGAACTGATTTTTTAAAAAATTCATTGTCTTGGTATGACAAGCATGTAATTAATTTAATTAAAAGCTATAACCAGTATCAATTTTTACTTTCCCAGAATTCCATCTATACCCTCTTTTTTAATTGTACTTAACCAAAAAAATCTTCTCAGAAAGACATTTGTGGTAGACCTTGTCTAATTTCTCAATGACCAAAAAGTAAGAGGCTTGGGTTCAATAATGTGATAGAACATCAAAAGTGTATGGCACACAAAGGTGTTCTTTCTAGAAAGATATGCAATTGTGGACTTTCTTTATGTGTTAGGGTGTATAAAAGATCAATGTATCGATTCAGTTAAACTTATGATGAGATTTTCTTTCACATGAAAGACAATGAAAAGTGGGATTTCACATTAAATTCACATGAATTTCACATGAAATTGACTTCAGTGGTTTTATTAAAGGCTCAATATCCATCTTAGTATAGTAGGTTGTGATCTCTGATTCCCTTATGTTTGCACAGGTGCATAAAAGACAAAATACTTTGTAAAAAATTCCAGAGCTAAGATACATAACTGCATATTAAGTCCAATTTTAGGGGCATTGGTGAAGGCCCTTGCATTTTCATCTCTTAAACCCTCAAAGAAAAATCTGTGCATTGTTTAAAACTACAGAATAAGGGATTCTTTTCCTAAACCTGTGGTTTCATGCTATTATAATATTTAAGAGATGTTAAATATACTTCCGTTTTCATTAGTCATTTATATTGTGGTGTGAGTGATCTGATTATGAGTGTACATCTGTTAGAGGCCACTGAAGGATAGATGGCTGGGTTATCTGTGACTCATGAAGAAGTAGATAAAAGAACAGTAGGGAGATAAAGGGTTATATATATATAATGAGAGTTTGTTGGTGCTTAGGCAAAATTCATTCATATCATGCTTTTGGCAAGGGTCAGCAGTAGTGAAATTACAGCTTGAAGTAGTTGCCCCCTTATAGTCAGCAATGCTCACTTCAGTGATGCATCCACTGTAAAATATGTCTGAGATTTATTGGGCCACCAGCTGTATCAATAGGAATTAAATGGTTCACTGTTTTCCTAGCTGTTCACCAAACTTTCTTTCTTTAGACTTTATTCATGATTTGATCTCTTCTCTATTGTCAGTCATGCTGAAATTATAGCTGGATGTGATTGATTTGGATCCAGCGGACAAGTTTGCAAGGATTTTGAAGCTGGGACTCTCTGAAGGCATCTCTATTCTTGGCACGTACGATCTTGCAACACAAGTTGTGCATCAGTACAAACTTTCTGAGTCTCTAAATGTTCGCATGCATTCTTTTCTTGTTGAAGCAATTATGGATTTCCTAATATAAAAATTATTTCTTAATGAATCCCTCCAAAATAAAATTAGAAGAGTTCACATGTTCTCTTTAGATTGCTTATAAAACATGAAAATATTCTTGGGAACCTTTTTCTCATGGGGAAACTCTCCTAGCTATATTAATCAACCAAGATATGTTATTTAAGCTTCTGTTATGTTTATTGTTATGTTTTAAGTCACAGTACATTTTTAAAGATTAGAATTGATCTGTCAGAATACAGATAAACTAGACATATAAATTTAAGATTTTTTGCAGTTAACCAATATAAAAAATGATACCAATAAAGATGTACTTGGTAATAGGTGGGAAAACATTGGTAGGATTTTTCCTCAAGCTAATTCTTACCAGATCAAGTTTCCCTCTGCCTTCAGGGCCAGCTTCCTCCAAGGACCTACTAGTAAACCCAAACCAGGGAGCCTTGGGCTGGTATGACTTCTGCCCTATGCCAAATAATCACTGAATAAGATTTCTTAGTTGACTAAATGGTTTATTATTTCTTTTTGTTTCTCTGGCCTTCAATAATCTTAAAATAGCACATTTAAAAAGTTGATGAAAATTCAGGTATTAAAATTATTTAATTCTGAAAAAATGAATAATTCATATTGCTAATATATTCCAAAGAATTACTTTCCAAACACACTGTCTTGGAGGAGGAGAAAAGAAAGGTTTCGAGTAGCTGGAAAAAAAAGGGGGAGGATTAAGAAAAAAATTATATTATAGAAATATAGTTGTAAACCACCTTTTCTTTTTGCCCACTGCCCTCAGATGCCTGAAAGTAAATGTTAGAAGTCTAGCAAGACTATAGAAAATGTGTTAAGTAAATGACATTTTTCAAAACTATATGCACAGATTCCCTAGTAAGAAAATGAACATTAAACTGAACCACTTCTAACTCTCCATTTATTTTGAGGTGGCAATCAGCTACGTGCTTGGACCTGCATCCTGGAGTTTGTACTGTTACAGAATTTCTATATGGTTCAAAGAGTAAAGCAACAGAGGTCATGACTGTGAAACAGATGTGCTTTTATCCATCGACTTGTCCTGAACTTATGAACAAGGAGAAAACAATTTAGCAGGAAGTGATACTAGTTGTAGAATTGAGAGGCATTTTTTCTTCCCATCTGAAAAACACAGCTTTAGATACTTCTATTTATGGAGAAAGAAAGCTAGATCAGAGCAAACACAGTAAGTAGTAACTAAGAGCCAAAGAATAAGAAAACGTAAAGTAGGAGAGACATTTACCTTCAAATAATGTATCGTAGAGAAATAAAAAGATGTGGGAGGAAGGATGGCAGAAAAACTGTAATTTTCAGAAACAATAGTATAGGTGTATTTGAAACTAAGAATGTTTAACAAGGGAAAAAAATGTCATTCTTCCTTAAATGATTAAATAAAACGTGGTATGAGAAAACTCTGCCTAACAGAAAAAGTAATTTGACAACTGAAGGGTGTGTCAGGAAAGGGAAAGGCTGACAGACAAATAAGAAATTCCATGTCAGAAAGAGTAGCATATAAATAAATTATTAGAGAAAATATTTAGGCTCTTTCCTCTTCTGCTCAGAAATATATATATGCCTAAAATGCAGCTGATACCCTCCTTGTAATCTCAATCTTATTTACTGCCTCTTCCGTCAAAATCACTAGATTTCTCACTATTTACTGCTCTCATCCTGCAAAGCTTATCTGTGCATTTGATGAACAGTTACTATTGCTGTTTCATCAATGTCATTACAAAACATTTCCAAGTCTTGAGAGACGGTAATCTTGGAGATTCTGCCTTTAAAATGTATCTTATCTCTCCTTACCACCTCACAGCTATCATGCTGGTGCAAGCCAGCATTACCTCTGGCTTGAAATATTGGAAGTTTCCTAACTGCTGGTCGCCTGCTTCTGTCCTCACTCTCTACACTGGCCATTCTCACTGTAGCAGCCATAGTGTTTCTATTAAAATGAGTCAAATCCTCATCTTGCTACTACACAACCATGGCCTGGCTTCCCCTTGTATTTAGAATACAAGTCAAATTCATTACAGTGGTCCACAGTGGGCTGGCCACAAAACTCTACAAGATCTGACTCGCCTACCTTCTCTCTGACCACATTTCTGTTCAACTGTCTTTCTTGCCCAGTCTTCTCTGGCTACACTGAACTACCTGATATTCATGAAACACATTCCAAGAATTCCCTACTCTAGGTTCTTTATACTTGGTACCTCCTCAGTCTAAATACTCAGCCTTCAGATATCCTTCATTTCTTGCTGGCATCCACACTGTCTCCAGTTTGTGCTCCAGCTTTCCCATATTAAATAGGCCTTCCCTGTCCCTCCTATACTAATATTCCCTCACCCTACAATTCCTTTCTTAGCCATCTTCATTGTTCTCTGTACCCAAAATTTCCAAAATAGTATATATTTACTTTTTTATTTGCTGATTGTCTCTTTTCCCTCCCTGGAAAATACAATCCATGAGGAAATAATCTTGTTTTGTTCAATGATGTACCCTAGTGTCTTGAGCATAGTAGGCACTCAATAACAAGTAAAAGATACATTATTGCTGTTGAATGAATAAAAACTAAAACAACCATTCAATTCTCCATTACAAAAACATGGCATATCTTGTTGTAAACTAAGGCAGATGTCACAGTGTCATTTCTCTTTGCAGTGTAGAAAATCTCTGTAGCATTATCATTTGTATGTTTAAAATCTCTAATATCGTATGCCTGTAAAATGAATAATGCAATGTCTATAAATAAATCACCTTGGTATTTTTGGTATGTTTTGCTATATAATAATACCTTAGGTTTTTTCATCCCCTCATACTGAATAGATTAATATATATCTATATGTATATGTATATAATATATTTTAATATATAATAAATATACTTTATATAGAATATATTTTAATATATAATATACTTTATATACTTCTATAGTATATATGAATATGTGCTATATTATATATGATTAAATTTAATGTATTCTTTAGAGTATTTAGATAGGATTTATAATAAATCATCTGAAATTAAATGATTAATTTTAATGTTTCATAGTTATATATTATACACTATCACATGTATCACTATATAACTCAGCACTAAAATAAAATATAGCTGGGCACTGAGTTGTATAAAAAATTCAAGCAGTATTTCTATCACATCCTCCAATATACTTTAGTTCAAAAACTTTCACGGATAAACGTTAGGCTTATTCCCTGTTTTACTTAGCCATTGCCACAATAATACCATGTAGGAAATAACCACTCAGACTTAGTGAAAGGTATCAATATCAATTTCTCACTCATGTGGCTTATTCTCTGTAATGCCCATTAGTCAAAGCAGTCATCTACTCAAGTCTGTCATCAATGGGGCTAGGAAACATTTGGAGAGGGACGGGAGATACTTTTGCTAAGAAATTATCCAGACCATTACTTGTAGGTAGAACTTTCCAAAGTCATTCAGGCTCAAAGTCTCTTCCATACCAAAGCCAAAGAGAGCTCCATGGGTATGTGTTGAAAAGGAAAGTTTATTTCATCTTCGGCTGAGGAAAGGGAGTATATGAAATGAATTGTGGATTTCAGAGTGATTTAATGTGAGGGATTCTGACTGAAGATCTGCTGCAGAGCACAGAAGTGCCATGGAAACCAAAAGGATAGCAAGTACTATGCAAATCAGGTACTGTGGAAAGGTAGCATGTCAGGAAGGTATTACTAGAGCACCCAGAAAGGTTGATATGAAGACCCACCTTAGGAAGACTCCCCACTTCTTCAGCTGCCATAAATGAGATGCATTTGAGAACTGGGAAATATTTTTCCATGTTCATATGCCATCTACTGATTCAATATTTATTCGAGTTATTGTCTATTCTCTTACCTGAATTTCCTCAGTGCTATTGGTCAAGGATATATTAAAATGGTTTAGAGAACCTCAGGGCTCTAGTGAAATTAGGAACTAACTAATAAACTTTTGTGTTTCTCTAAGACCTAGCCCAATAGGAGGAAAATGGCAGATGCTTCACAAACATTCACTGAATAAATGAATGTGATGAAAGAATGAACTCTATAAAATACTATGATTCTATGATCTTACTAAAATTTATACTCCAGGCTTTTTCAACAATATAGTTAAATTCTAACTAGTTATATTTAGTGCTAATGAATTTATTAGGTTCATGTAATACATAACTTTAGATACTATATGGCCAAACGTTGGTATCAATGTATTTCCTAATGTATGTTTCTTAAAGAATTTGTTTATTTGTTTAATAGATTAATTTTTAGTGGGCACAGATATGGAAATAGAATCTCTGGGCATATTTCACCTAAAATTTAATCTAAAGCTAATAATTTCTCTGAAAAAATAGTATATCCTAGACATAAAGTGCTTTATTTTGATCAAATAAATGGATATGCTTGGTATGAAAAGGAGTATTTATTTTAACTAGAAATCATTGTTATTAGTTGAATCTGAAACATACATATGAGTCAAAACAATTTATTTACTTTGTGTGTAAGTTGCAAAATCTGACTATAGCCCCCCTTATTCACATTTCACAACCTCCAATGGAAGTCTGAAATTTTGGATGGTACAGAACCCCACATATATTTTTTTTACCCATACATATATCCTTATGATAAAGTTCAATTTAAGAATTAAGCATAGTAAAGGATTAATGACAATACCTAACAATAAAATAAAACAATCATAACAATATATTATAATAAAAGTTATATGAACATGGTCTCTTTCTCTCAAAATATCTTATTACCCTGTACTCACCATTTTTCTTCCTGTAATGATGTAAGTGATAAAGTGTCTATGTGGCAAGATGAAGTGAATGATGTAAGGACTATGATCTAGTGTGAGGGTACTAAGACCTTCTAATCATACCTCAGAAGGACGGTCATGTACTTCCAGACCATGGCTGGCCATGGGTAACTGAAACCCTGGAAATTAAACTGAGAGATTAAAGAGGACTATTGTATAAGGTAGCAAGTTGATCTTTGTATACTGGGCATACTGGACACTGTTAATGTGTTTGTTTATAAAAGACACAGGGAAGATGGTTTTCAGAACAATGTTAGAAGTAGTAATACATTCTGCTTCTTTGTCATTTTTGGCTAAATGCTTAGTTTAGTATTTCTGCCTGAATTTGAGTTCACCATTTTTTAAAATGGAAATTCACAGCTGGAGGTGAGTATGATTATAGTGTAAAAAGTGTACAGACTGGTCAAGATAATGCTCCCCGTTGAGTCTCTTCCACCATGTGCCCCATGAAATAATGGTCCATCATGGTTTTTATGATTTTCTTACTCAAGTAATCCTATGAGGTGGCTTCATAACAGCATCAAATAAAACTATTTCAATATGGTTTTGTGGTGTGTGTGTGTGTGTGTGTGTGTGTGTGTGTGTGTGTGGTTTGTGTGGTGTGCATTAGCTCTGTTTCTTTCAAAATGGAAATAAGACTGCCTTTGGTAACTGAACCAAATGTTTCCTGGGCATTTTAAATGCATAATTCATAAAAACCAAAAATGGTAAAACAATGCAGAGGCTCTACTAGCATTCATTTAGCTATGGAAAATATGCAAAAACACTAGGTAGAGCAGGTTTTGTCTTTTAACATTTTAATGAGCTTTGGGACTTTTGTTCATATTAGTTATGTTGCCCTAATTACTCATTATAATTCTAATGTGCATTTTATATTTAATTACAATGCTTATAAAGATTTGGTATGGACAGTAAATTATTATAACTAGCATGTGCATAATGATTATGAACTGAATTTATTAACTTTTATACCAGCATTTAGTGTTGGTAACTTTCATTTTCACCTTGGTGATTAACCACATTGTCTGATTAAACAAATATTTGTGTGGAATTAATTGTAAATGACAAAGAGCAGTGCCCACTTTTTTGCTTTTTGCCAATTTTCATCAAATTTTATTTTTAGTTTTCTTGGCTTATTTCATTGCTAGACAAGCTCATTTAAAAATGTTAAAGTAAGTATTATTATTTTTTCTTAATGATTTAAAAGATTTTAGGCCTGTTAAGACATTTCATCAGGGAGCCCAATGACAGAAGACTAGACACTTTGTTCTAGGGTAGGTAAAGCTAAGTGGTTTTTCTGAGATTTTAGCTCATACACATCCTAAGTGTAAAGGTATGCATTTAAAAAATAATAATTCTCACATTTTGTAAACATTAAGAATAACTGTCTTCAATCAACAAGAATTTCTCTTGTCATTTGGCAAAATGCATTTCCACAAGTCTTAGATGTTAATTCTTTGCCAAACTGTTCATTTTAAAGAAAAAACACATTAGCTCCAGATTCATTTTCCATCCTTGAAATTTAGTACAGGACTCTGTATCAAGTGGGCAATCAATACATGTTTATTGATAATTAGGGTGATAATAACATTTTCTTGTAAAAATTCATATTCACTTAGAGGAAAATAAAAATAACAAGAACTTGCATGTGAATGAAATTATAACTTTATCAGGTGAAGTCCATATTTTTGGACTCTAGAGAGTCTTAATCCTAACCCAGGTAATATTACTTCCAAAGAACAAAGGAGGGCAGGAAAGATAAAGATCAAACAAGAATTAGTGAGGAGGTTTTTATCTGAAAAATTTATACAGTGTAATAGTTAAGAATTTTGCATTAAGAATTCATTTAGGATCTTAGCTTAGGACCAGTTACTAGTTGTAGGATGCTAAGCAAATATAACCTTTTACAACTTTAATTCTTCCTCTGTAATACTGGGATGACACACTGTACCTCCAAGACTTGCAGCAATTCAATGAAGAGGTTGTGTATAAAGAAAGAGTACAAGGAAGGCCTGGCATGTAATGGACATTTGACAATCTGAAAATGTGAGGCACTATCATACAAATGCTACTGCAACCCTGATTCAAAGTGATTGTTTTGCAGAGCAATGTATGTAGCTGACATTCATCTTCTTGAAATCATCCAGTATCATTTTTCCATTGATAAATGTGGTACATATGTATGTATATAAATAATCATGTAGGCATACATGTATTAGATATTCATTTATAATATAGGTATATAAGCATATATACATTTGGATAGATTTTTTAAATTAAAAACCATTAATTTATTATCAGTTGACCACTTAGGATATAGAGATAATAATCTTATATGCCATCCCATTGTTTACTATATACTGGAATTGCTAGTTCACTCTTTGAATTATTGTTATGAAAATAATCATCTATAAACTTGTGTGATGCTTATTTATAAATATTAATCAATATCACTGATTTTCTATAAGTATTATTAGTAATAAAGTCATTGTATTATTTTATGCAGATTATAATATATAATTACATTCAGAAAAATACACATATAGCTATGTATAATACAGTATATCCTTATTTAAAAAGTAATGCTGTTATCTCCTTAAGTACACTGTAGTCTCTAAGATAGAATTTATTCTTGTTACCTTTTTTTCTGTAAATAGCAAATGTTTATTGAATATTTATTGCATGTCAGATACTATGCTTTGGCCTTAGCAGCTAGAACTATGCCTTACACATAATAAATCTTTGAAATCTGAGAGAATAGATGAGTGAATTATAGTTTGCCTACTGTATAGTTTATTGACTTATGGGAAAGCTTTTTCAAGATTATTTTTCATTTAGTAGGCTGCGTCTAAGAGGGGAACATAATGAACTGAAAGGTGAAACTTCCCATCAATTCATTAAATATTTTCATGGCAAGATTCTCTGAATATTTGATTTCATGAATTAATTAATAAGATATTTTGTTAGGAAATAAACATAACCATATACCTCTTCTATTTTTTATTATTTTAAAAATATTTTATTTATTTATTTGACATAGAGAAACACAGCTAGAGAGGGAACAAAAACAGGGGGAGTGAGAGAGGGAGAAGCAGGCTTCCCGCTGAGCAGGGAGCCCGATGTGGGGCTCAATCCAGGGAATTTTGAGATCATGACCTTAGCTGAAAGACACTTAATGACTGAGCCACCCAGGTGCATCCACATACCTCTTTTAAAGTATTTCTAACAAGATTTAATTCTAAAATCTTAAATTACTTTGAAATTGAGCTTGTGCCAAATCATATATTGTTTGTGGTAATATGGTCTGACTGGAGTCAATAAAAATGCTTCCTTTTTTTTTTACCCTAATTTTCTTCATCCATGCATTTTATCCAAAATGCCCCTGGTCTAGAAATAAAATATTAACACCAGGAGCTCTCCAGGTCACCCACCCAGTGATGCTCATGGAGGAAACAAAATGAACTAAACTGGATAGACTCCAACTGCTACCATTGCCAGGGATTGCCACCAATATCCCACATATGAGCTAGGAAAAAAGTAGAGTGTGAGAGACAGCTGCAAAGAGTATCAAATACACATTCAAGAGCCGTTCAGTTCTGTCTCCAGTGATGGTACACTTATGCTCCCTGAAAAATCTATTTTCATTACAAATCTATTTGGTCAATTTTACATCTTTTTTTTTCTTTTTTTGTTAAAAATTAGTGACTTGAATCTATGTAGAGAAATCTTTTTATTGTTTCTTTCTCATCTTATTTTTCAATCTTAGAAAAGATGCTGAATTTAAAGACTCCTCAAATAAAATGACACAGAAACACCCAAAAAAGGATGGCGGAAGTGCCTCTTTGATACCTGGAGTTCCCTGTCACTGGTGGATGACACAGAAATTCATTGTTCTCTCTTTAATAAATATATATTAAAGTTCAGTGATCTAATGATCTAATGAAGCAGTCAATGATCTAATGTTTATACTTCAAAACTTCACTGAGTGATTCCAAAGCCCCATTATTTGTATTGTTAGCAATTTCTCTGTGGTGCAAGTTGAAACTTGTGTGATTATATTGTAGGTGGAGGAGGAATTTGAGTCTAACATTGTGAAAACTGGCTCAGTTCAGTTTAGTAGTCAAAAGCTGAAGTATGGGGGCACCTGGGTGGCTCAGTTGGTTAAGTGACTGCCTTCGGCTCAGGTCATGATCCCGGAGACCCGGGATCGAGTCCCACATCAGGCTTTCTGCTCGGCGGGAAGCCTGCTTCTCCCTCTCTCACTCCCCCTGCTTGTGTTCCCTCTCTGGCTGTGTTTCTCTCTGTCAAATAAATAAAATCCTTATTAAAAAAAAAAAAGCTGAAGTATGGAGGTCAAGGGGAATGGAAGGTCCTAAGAGAAGGGATTAACTCAATTGCAAATTGGGAAGAAATGTTCATTCTCAAAGGAAGGATTTTGATTTTATATATATATATATATATATATATATATATATATATACACACATATTAGTATATATATTAGTATATATAGTATACCACAAACAATATAGTATATTAGTATATATATACTAATATGTGTGTATATATATATATATATATAATTTTTTTTTTTAACCCACACACTCACTCTTACTCAAAGAACAGGGACTCCTAGGTGGCTCAGCGAGTTAAGTGTCTGTTTTCAGCTCAGGTCCTGGGAAAGAGTTACCTGCTGTGCTCTCTCTCTCTTTCTGATGAATAAATAAATAAATAAAATCTTTTTTAAAAAAGAAGAAGGAACTGAAATTTGCAAGTGTAGAAAAGCAATGATTATTATAGATGGATGATTCTTTCTCTTTATCCCAGGTAGCTGTCTCTTAGCAGGACGTAAATATTCTGCTCAGTAACTCCATGGAGGGGCTTTCTAAAAGCAGGCAGCCTGTGTGGAGAGCTCTATGATTTCCAGTTGTGTCTATAGGTGGAAGATAAATTCACTTCTTGCAGTGGTATAACCCAGTGCATTGGGCCAGGGACCTTGAGAAATAGACAAGGAGATGGATTTAAAGAACAAAATAAGCATTCAGAGAAAGAAGTTTTTGGAGGGGCCAACCTACTTTGGACTTAGAATTATAGGTACTCTGTAGGTAATTTTTTTTTAAAGATTTTATTTATTTGACAGAGAGAAACACAGCCAGAGAGGGAACACAAGCAGGGGGAGTGAGAGAGGGAGAAGCAGGCTTCCCGCGGAGCAGGGAGCCCGATGTGGGACTCGATCCTGGGTCTCCGGGATCATGACCTGAGCCGAAGGCAGTCGCTTAGCCAACTGAGCCACCCGGCGACCCTCTGTAGGTAATTTTTAATAGATGTGTGATTGTCTTTGAACTGCTCTGACCAAAAATGCAGATTCAGGTTTTAGGTGTGGGTCATATGGGAAGTTCATATTAGCTTGTGGGTCTTTGTCCTGGGAGAATGACTTTTATGATCCAGGCAAGCAGAATGGAGTCATTTTTAACATGAAAGAATTGAGTAAGCAGGCGCACCATGCCTGAATTAAAGCAAAGAACAGAGTGGCCTCAGCAACATCCTAGAGCAATACACTGGGCCAATGATGCACACACAGACAGCACTAGGAGTCTTGAAAGGGAGGAGGCAATCTGGCTACAATGCGTAGGCTTAACTTTGGACTCTCCTGGCACAAGTAGCCTGGTTATGTAGACAAGGTAGGATCTTCCATACTTGTAATGTGGTTTTCAGCCAGGTATACAAGGTGAAAGGCCAGATCCTTTTAAGTGCAAAGAACCTGAATCCCAAACAGGTAGAAAGTGCTAGTTCAGCTGCCACAAATTTTGTTTCTCTTTTATGTTTTAAATTGATGGCAGGACTGAAAGAGGAGACTCTGAAGGGGCTAACCTTGGAAACACAAGTCTTATCCACAGGTCTTTAAGGGTAATTTCCCACTACTGTTTCAAGTTGAGTCTGGACTTATTAATTACACAGGCTTAGGAAATGGCTTTTGATTGCTGAGATCCAAATTATGACCTTATCCAGAGAAAAGTCTTAGATTTAATCGACACATAAAAAGATCCAGAACATTTATTATAAAGAGAATATTCTATCTATTTGGATGGAAGTAAGAAATAATTCAATAACACTGTTGCCCTTTAAAAAGACAGTTTTAAAAATGCCTAGGCAGAATTAAGGGATCAGTTTTGCTCAGGAAAATGGAAGGATACAAAATATTTGTTTCAATCATAATGGAGGAGCAACAGATGAATGGAAACAGGAAAAAAAAAAAGAAAAAAAAGGAATCTAGACTAATTAAATGGTAAAGCCAGTCCAAATAGGTCTTAAGGGGGAATACGGCATACTAAAAGCCAAAAGACAGTGAGGTATAGAAAAGGATATCTGGTTTCAACTGCTCTCAGTCAGGGTTTCACAAAGGCGAGTTATGCTTAGTTATTACTAGCTCAGAACTAAAGAAGCATTGCCCCTGTTCCCTCTTCAAAAAAAATAAAATAAACAAATTTTCATTTTGGCTGGGATGAATCTAATATTGGAGGAAGGACAGAGAGGATGGGTGAGAACTGTAAGAAATGTATTACAGTGATCAATGCCAAGGGACAGAAGTAGATTTCCCGTGGTACAGATGCAAAATGAGAAAGGATTTAGGAAAATTATTTGAGAGGCAAAATGGATGGTTTTAGTTTTACATTGGATGTGAGGAGACAAGTAGATGGGTATGTTTAAAATTACTCCTGGATTTTTGGCTAGCACAATTGGATGGATGATCATGACAGCAGAAAATAATGCATATGGGTTGATGATAGAAGGATAGGAATCATAAGTTCAATTTGGGAACATACTAAGTTTGAGATTGATGCTCTTGAAACCTAAGCATCAATATCAGATGAAGAGATGGGTAGAAAGGTCTATGGCCCAGGGACAGCCAGCCTGGGTATGAAAGTTTGGGTCACCTGTGCAAAGGTGCTAATTAATGTCATGGGAAGGCATGAAACTACAGAATTGAGAAATAGATTTTAAAAACCTGGTGTCTCCCACTTTGTTACAATGTACTTTAAGAATCCTTCATATTGTCTAAGTCGTGCTATTCAAACACTATATTGATTACACACAAATATTTTATGTTCTTGCCCTGAGAAAAACAAAATTGTATAAAAGTGGAGGATGTTTTCAAGAAAGAAAAAGCAAACAAACACTTGAAGACACACTGAATCAAAAATAGAAGCAATTGCTGTGGTGCCTGGGTGGCTCAGTTGGTTAAGCATCTGACTTCGATTCAGGTCATGATCTCAGAGTCCTGGGATTGAGCCCCATATCAGGCTCCCCACTCAGTGGGGTGTCTGCTTGTCCCTCTCCTTCTGTCCCTCCCCGTTCTTGTGTTCTCTCTGTCTCCCAAGTAAATAAATAAAATGAAATGAAATGAAAAGATAAAGTAACTGCTATCTTAAAAGTATCTTAATCTTCCTCATGCACATCTAATGATCTATATTATACAAACATAGGTAAATTATTCATACCCTTTAAATATTTTCTGTATAGAAATTCTTAGAGTGATAGTGTTATGGTAGATCGGGAAACAACTAAATATTTTGTTTAAAATGTATTACAGTAAACTCTGAGAATGATTATTTTTAGTTTTGCCAAAAAAGAAACTAATAGAAGAAATAAAAAATTCAAGAGACATAATGAAAATAATTTCTATTTCTAATTGGTTTCAGGAAAATTAATAATCTGAGAGTTCTTCTATGTATTTCCTACCTTTCTAGTCTTTACTAAACTATTTCCTTAATATCTTTTAGTTTTTGTTTTTATTATCAAAATGGTGGAAATACTTTTCTTGAGTGTCAAAGGTAAATAGACTTCCATGTGAGGAGTGAAACTATGGGAGATTAGAATTACTGTTAAGGCTAGGTTTATCTTGGAATGATGGATTGGCAGGAAATAGCACTGAATCATTGTCATCAAAAAGCAAGGTTCTCTATTTTGAGAGAAGATTTCATAAGATTCTATCAGATTTTAATGTTTTCTAAGAGACAGTATCAAAAAATACTTTCCAGACATTCACAATATATTTGTATCTGATTTTATAGAATGCCCATACTATTTTGAGCTGCTACCATATTGTTTTGTCATTTAAAAAATTACAAAAATGGTTATTTTCTTAACTGAAGTTTATGGAGACTGTGGCAACAAACATAAAATATGTGTTCTGTTCAGCAGTAAGCTGGGTAGTATTTATACGCTTAGAGCTATTTAGTGATCCTTTATCATATTCTCAAGGTCCAGTTTCTATAGTAGCATAGTTCTTTGAGGTCAGGGAAAGATGTGGAATAAACATGAATACAGGTCCATACAAGCATTTACGTGAGGAACAGGAGTCGGGTGAGTAAGGAGACATTTATCATATGATATGAGGAATACCAACAGAGATTTGTTCTAGATCTCCCTTTTTATGACAGAGCATGAAAAATAAAAGTTTTTACATTTCCCAAAGTCATGGGGGCTAGTAATAAGAGTGTATGAATCTCAATACATCTCGTTAATGTGAACTGCTTTGATATACCCCCCCCTCATAAGCATATGTCTAAACCAACAAATACACCAGCACATTATTACATAGTGTCAAGCTACAAGTTTTTTTAGAAACAGATATTCATTAAGTAACTTATATTTCACAGAATTTTAGGGCATTCACAGATTTAATAGGACAAATTCTGCTCATATCAGAGTTAGGCTTTTCCTGTATTAGGTTTAATACATGTTCAGCCATACATGATCATCCAAAAGTAAAATATCCCAATATAAAATTAAAGTAGTGCTTAGTCTAATTGAGATGGACTTCAGAATGAGGACAGTATTTAGGTATATAACTTGTTTTTAGGCATTCTGATTTCTATAGACAGCATGTTATAATAGAAGAAAAATCAAACTGTTCATTGTTCATAGAAATTACATAAACAGTCTATATAAAGCTTTACATACGCTTTGTAATTATAATTGTAATAAAGGTAGAATAAGGAAGTAGCCCCACTGGTGTCAATATAATTAATCAATATTTAATATTTATATCTTTCTCTAGGAGAAACAGAATAAGAGAAGAAAAGGAAGAAGAAGAGGAAGTGGATGAAAGAGAAGGGGGGGGGGAAGGAATTGTCTGAACAATAAGTTTGGTAGAGACCTAGAGAAGTCACTGTCTCCAAGCCTCATAAATCCAATCTCTCCTCACTCAAGACCCCAAATACTAAAAATGATAATTAATCTAAATTAAGCTTAAACTGTGTGTCAACAACAAAGTTCCTCAAATGCTTCATCTTACTTAAGAACCACATTGACTGTGTTATTTTATTTTTATCTTAGAGATGAAAAAGCCGCAGTTAGAGAGGTTAAGTAACTTTCCTAAATTTCCTCAGCTGACAAATTAGATTCAAATCCAGATCTGTCAGACTCAGACATTTTCATTATATAGATAAACATAGATCATTCCACAAGCAGTATGGACATGGCTAGCTCTGCTCAATTAATTTCATCATGAGAGAACATTCTTTTCATCTCAATTAAGATACCACTTCTTCTTTGAAGCCCAGCTAAATCCTTCCAGAAAGACGTCATCCCTCCCTCCCACGTGTTCTCTTCCTGGGACCTGTTAGCATAGCAGCACAGTGCAGCTTTGGAATGGATTTAAATTCTTTTTTTTTTTTTTAAGATTTTATTTATTTGACAGAGAGAAACACAGCCAGAGAGGGAACACAAGCAGGGGGAGTGAGAGAGGGAGAAGCAGGCTTCCCGCGGAGCAGGGAGCCCGATGTGGGACTCGATCCCGGGTCTCCAGGATCATGACCTGAGCCGAAGGCAGTGGCCTAACCAACTGAGCCACCCAGGCGTCCCTGGATTTAAATTCTTTATAAGTCCTTGAGCAAGTTCCCTAACCTCCATAATCCTGTGTACTCATTGGTAAAATGGGAATAACACCTTCACTCTAGAGCTGCTGTGAAAATCAGATTATGAAAGCATTTAGCAAGTGTCTAGTTCAAGAAAGGAAGCCAAAACAAGAATTTCTGTTTGATGTTTGAATCTCTGAGTAGGATGTAAGCTATACAGTGATAAGAACAGAGTCATTCTTCATTTTCTCACAATTAACCAGACGAGCCAGCACATATGAGTACAGAAAATTAAAAATTAGTCAATTATATCCTACCCCAATGAAAGACAAGGTACATGACCAGAACGAGCATAGATTGAGCACTTATTTTATGCCAGGAACTATTCTAAGCACTTTTCCTATGCCAATTCATTTAACTTTCACAAGTCTATAACTACTATCATGATTTCCATTTCATACCTGAGACAGAGAGAGGTAAAGTGTCTGAGATCACAGACTTAATGGCTACCGTCTTACAGATGCTAAACCTTTGCATTTAATAACGCTTTATGGGGTGCCTCAGTTGGTTAAGCGACAGCTTTCGGCTCAGGTCATGATCCCGGAGACCCAGGATCGAGCCTCACATCGGGCTTCCTTGCTCGGCAGGAAGCCTGCTTCTCCCTTTCTTGGTCCCTCTGCTTGTGTTCCCTCTCTAGCTGTGTTTCTCTATGTCAAATAAATAAATAAAATCTTTTTTTTTTAATTTTAAATAACGCTTTATGTTCTCAGAGAGAGCCATTATTAATATACTGGGACATTTCCCATGATGTTTCCACATGTGGCCATAATGCTAGCTGTTAGTATTTTCTGGAACCTTTAAGAATCCTTTTGTTCCCCATATTCAGAATCTGTCATTGACTAATACCACAGTGCCTAAATACTGAGGGGAGAAAATGACTTCTAGCTTTTAACAGCTGTAGTCATCCTTATTTCACCTGTTACAGGTAGAAGGCATAAAATATACTAGGATTTAAAATAAGCTATACCCCAAATTCACACTCTTCCATGAGAGCTGAATCTTCTTGTGTGCAGGTAGCAGTGTGTCAAAGGGAAGACACGTTCATATCCTTTGCCACATGTGTCTGTGCTCAGAGTACTACCTGAGTAAACAGAAAAACAGACCGTCTTTGCATGGAATGCTAATGCATATTTGAAGATGAATACATGTGTAGTGGGGGGGGGGAGCAGAACGGGGCATAGAGCAGTTCTCCATGCCCAATCACAGGCTTTGTCAACTAGGTGAGTTTATGCTTTACGATTTTCATCAGCAGAAAGAAAGAGTTGCAATTACTGAGGAAACTCACAATTCTTCAATGCGCAGCTACAAAGGACTGGCTCAACGAAGCCCCTTTTCATCACAAAGGTTCGTATTCCTATTTCTTTTCTTGCTGCTCTTGCTGAAAACATTTTGTCAATATTTTCTCAGACTCCAGTTCACATAGTTTGTGGGTTAGTGTGTAAGGAGGTCTATGGTATGATAGAAGAATGGATGTGTGTGTGTGCGTGTGTGCGTGTGTGTGTGTGTGTGTGTGTGTGTGTGTGTGTGTGTGAAGATGAAAGGTGAGGCAGAGTCCTTGGACATTATTATTTTAAAACCCTAAAAAAATAAATAAAACCTTACTCAGAGCAAATCTGCACTGCTGGTGAAGGGGAAAAAAATCAGAGTCACCAACCATTACTCACTTGTGTTTGGGCTCCAGGCATTTGTGACCTGGCAAATAATATGATGTGGGCCCAGTAAGCACGTGCCTCTAATGCACCTGAGTACCAGAGGCAGCGTGAATGGAGATGTGCATTTCATCTCTAGTGACTTCATGATATATTGGTAGAGGCATGGAGGAAGGGGATGGGAGAACATGAAACAAATTAAGACTATCTGAGGAGAGTAATCAGGTCACTTGTTTTAGCACACACTTCCTCATCACAATCCTAAGGATGATTGCTAAGTCTTTCTGCAAACAGACATCCATGGATCAAGGCAGAACTGCTTTGCTTCTTTTTTGGAATGGTTTCAATTCCAGCTTTATGTATTACCTGCCCTCACAAGTCATAGTTTCCTTACTGCAGTTATGGGCCTACTATGTAGCCTCTGTGATTGCTCTCTAAGAGCAAGTCCTATTTGTAATGTGAACAAACTGCTGTCCAGTCAACAGTTTATATAGCATGGGGTTACCTTGTGCAGGAAGAGATTATATGTTAAATGCAATTCAACTTGGGATTCTCTCCTGGATGATTTGTGGCCGCCCTGCTATCACAATGAAAGCAGAAACCTTGGCTGAGAGAGGGCTGTGCGGCATGCAAAAGTTGGCTCTGTGGAGACTCATGGAATCAGACCACTAATCTGCCTGGAACGTTGAGTCCCCTTGAAACTGCACTGATGATCTTGGCTTCAAAAGGTACATTGTAGAGGAGAAAATGTCTCAGAGTGTCAAAGTGAATTATTCCCTTTCATATTCCTAGTGATTCAAGCCAGGCAAACAACATGAATGAAATATCTTGGCTCCAATTAATGCTAGTAAGGTCTTAACAAAAGTGATATAGCATAATAAGCAGATGGTAAATCTAAGTCTTTGGAATTAAATATTCCCACCAATCCAAATCACTCCCAAGGAGATAATCACATGAAAAATCAAGTTCGTCATTAATAATTCAGTATCAGCTACAGAAAATTATTGTAAGCACTGACTATATAAGAGCTTACATATTCAACCTCAGATTGAAAAATTAAGAAGTCATTTATATTTACTAAAAATTGAGAATATCTGACTAGAACACAATGTCTAACTACTCTAACTTGGAGTGACCCTATATCTGCTTTTTTAATAGCCTGAAAAGAATGGGTGATCACCAACATTATTCTTATTTCTTTTATATTTCTAATACTTAAGAGTGCCAGACACAGTAAAAACTCAATAGGTACTTATGGGATGCTTAGTGGGTGACTCCTCACCATCAGACAATTAACCAAAACTTCTGAAACAAAAATCTCCTCCAAAGTCTTTGTGGAAAACCAGCTGCTAATTCTTCTGGTGTTGATTTTGCAGAACTCACACAACAAAGTATGCAAATCCACTAATTCAGATTGTGTTTCTGAGGACACTGCTCATTACGGCTGTATAATAAATGAGAGTGCACAAGTCACCATTAGCACAGAACAGATTGTTTGGGGAGCAAAGACAGCAGCTGTCACAGCTTGACAGCTTTCTTGTTAGTGAATCAGCTTTACTGACAGCCTATTTGATTGAAAACCACTGTTCACTGACAGTGTGTTACAGTTGATATACATATGTATCTCATGAAAAATGAGACAGTTGCTGAATACCCATGAAAGGTTGAGAAGCTACAGCTTTATGAACTATCTTAAAAAAGAATGAAGTTCTTATAAAGCAGGGCTATTCGTGTATAAATACATTGTGCTTACAAACCGCCCCTCACTCCAATACTAACAACAAAAGTGTATGTGAAAGCATGATGGGTCTTCGGTGCATTGTTTTAAATTAGTCTTCCTGTCATAGGACTTTTCTTTGCAACTGAATAAGGTCAATGTGAAGGCAGAACTTTTGAGAGAAGCACATCCATTTCACTTTTTAAATCTAGGGAATGTCACAGGATGAACGTAGGAGGGGGGAATCCCTTCTCACATTTGAACTTGAGGTGGAAGTACCACGAGCAGAGTTGGGATGACATCAGAAAGCAGAACCAGTCATGCATAATCAGGCAAGTGTGATATACGCGACCCAGCATAGACTTGACACCGTACTTCAATGCTGAAAAGCTTCTGTTTCAGCAGCACAGGGCCTCTGCCTGAGTAGAAATGCGGGGATAAGAATAGTTCAGATATTCTGGGGTTACTTGAAAAGTGACAAGAATGACATTTCGTTGGAACAGGAAGTGCCAGATTCACTCATTTGGACTTCTCTGCGAGGTTCACTAATTTATGTTCCCTAAGCTCTACCTTAGAATGATCCATATGCTTGAGGCCTTAGGAAGTACGGTGAGTTAATGCATTTACCTGATAGCTTTGTCCAAGTTCCCGTTTGTCATCATCACATAATTTGGCAGAGTTTCTAGCCTCTATACAAGTGAGAGACAGGATCAGAATAAGCAACATGCCTGCAGGTCAGGGGAGCAGAGCAGTTACACTCAGACACTGATTTGGGTAGGCTGGCAGGACTGTGCCTCTCGCTACTGGCAAGCCCAACTGTTCTTGGTACAGGTGCTGCTAATAATGACCGACAACAGGGTTGGACACTAACCATTTAAATCATGGAATAAAGATAAATTATAAAGCTCACTTTTTTTTAAGACAAAGAAGAATGGTAAAATATAATTTGGTGAATGTGAAGAGAAAGAAACAAAGAAAAAGAAAGAAAGAAAGAAAGAAAGAAAGAGAGAAAGAAAGAGAGAAAGAGAGGAGAGAAAGGAAGAAAGAGAAAGAGAGAAAGAAAGAGGAGGGAAAGGAAGAAAGAGAAGGAGGGCGGAGAAAAAAACAAAGGAGAAAGAAAGAATAAGAAGGGAAGAGATTGGCTGTGTATAAATGAAATATATATTTTTTAAATTGTTTTTTTTTAAATATTTTATTTATTTTACAGAGAGAAACACAGCCAGAGAGGGAACACAAGCAGGGGGAGTGAGAGAGTGAGAAGCAGGCTTCCTGCTGAGCAGGCAGCCTGACCAGGGGCTTGATCCCAGGTCTCTGGGATCATGACCTGAGCTGAAGGCAGAGGCTCAACCACTGAGCCACCCAGGTGCCCCTAAATGAAATATTTTTTAAATAGTAGTGATATCACACATCAAGTAGAGCAGCATGGATTTTTTGTTGTTTAATTTGTTCATTCATGTATTCACTGGAACTAATAAAGTAAATTGTTCTTGCTTCATTATTTAGTATGCAGTAGGGGATCTATAAATGTTTATTGTAGCTTATAGTAGGCAATTTATAAAATATCTGTTCTATAAAAGTTAAATGTGTTTCCCCCTCTTCTCTTTCTGTATTTTTTTTTATGAGAGTCTGCAGCAGCCAGAGTCCCAGGCAGATAAACAGCCATGGCTCTACATAAGATTGGGCTTGTAGGTATCTCTGCGACTTATTTTATTTGGTTATTTTTATTTTTCCACTGGAACTTTTAGGCAGGGCTAAATATACTCAGGAGTGAATAACAAAAGTTAGAAAGGAAGCAAATGAGGCCAGATAAATGAGTAAAACCATGAATTTGGTGTGGCCAGTCTCTTCAAGCAGAGACCGTTGCTGTTGTGTTTCAGGCAGACAGGTCAGCTTAATAAAGTGGGCAGCCTCTTCTGTAATGGGATCTCAGGTGGCATGAAAGGACACATACCCCCAAATATTTGCCCTTGCCCTCCCCTTGACTTGACCTAAAGCCTCTTCCATTCTCCCCATGAGGTTAGGCTTGTCAACAAGTGTGCTGAATATAATTGCCAGGGTACATTCATGCTACTGTAGGCAGAAGAGGCTTTATGTGTCAGGCAACATGACTTTTGAGTGATAATAGTGGTATTGAGGATACAGTAACTGTAGGAATACCTCAGCTAGAAAACGGATGGACCATTGGGAACTGGTGGTTCAAACTGGGAAAATACTGCAAGGTCAAGCAGCAAAGGCTGCAATGGTACCTATTTTATTGACTTTTCAACTCTACTCGGTTAAGCTTAATCTGAAAGAAATACATCAGCCTATTACGTTGCCTCCATAAGTTTCGAAGAGCCACACTTAGGAAGCAGGATAGATAGAAGAGAGAGTCAGCATTTTGGAAAGAGAGAGGAGGATATCGTTGTTCTCAAAATTCCACTCAGGATCCAAACACAATGCTTATGCCTGGGGGTGGTTGCTACAATTTATAAATTCCAAGCTTCTTCAAATTCTGGCTCAGAAATATTGTAATTTTCCTAAATCCAATAGGACCTCAGAAACAATCCAGATTCATTTAGTGGTAAAAAGAATGCCTTCAGGACTGGTATTTGATATGATTTCGAATTGTAAACAGTCAATAGAAATCATTAATTAGCTTTCCTCATGGATTTTCCAAAAACTGAATCAAGTTTAAATGAGCAATAAACAATTGATGGCAGTTTTTATTACTGACAGAAAATACGTTACATTTGCTGTGGAAAAATCTCCAACTACCACAGGGAAGTGAACACAAAGTAATGGAGTTTTCTTTCATGCCCAGTTTAGAGCTTCTTCTATATGGCTGAAAATGACAAAGGTCCTAGCAGCCCAAGGGAGCTCCACTTTCCACTGGGAGCAAAAGCCAAAACTGGGACATTGACACTGGCCCTTATTGCCGGCTATTCTGATCGCCTCTTTTATGCTTTCTCTAACTTCATTCCCCGCTGGCTGCATTGGTCTTGCCTTTAGGCCTCCACAAGGCAAGAGCTTTTCCCAGTGTCTGGAATTCTCCTCCTTAGAGAGCCACCTGACCAATTTCCTCACTTCCTTCAAGTCCTTGCTTAAATATCACCTCCCCAAAGAGGACTACACGTAGAACTTCTTTAAAATTACAATTCCCACCCCCCGCCCAATCTCTTTTTACCTTCTCTCATTCTTTATTTTCCCCACTGTGCCATCACATTCTAATACATATTTTATATTTTGTTATTTGGTTTTTAATGCCAATCATTTATCACCTGTCTTCTTTTGCTGAAGCGAAAGCTCCATAAAGCCAAGTTCCGTTCTATTTAGCATGTATTCCAAGACTCTAAGATAGCGTCTTCCATGTGGCAAGTACTTGATACATAGTTGTTAATTTAATATAATAAGTGTGAGATTTTGGGAAGGGACTTAAAACACATGTCTCAATTTCTACATATTTTAAATGGAAACAGTTACTAGTGTGGTGAGGATTAAGCAGAGGAGGTATTAAAAGTGTTCACCCTCTGGGCGCCTGGGTGGCTCATTTGGTTAAGCGACTGCCTTCCGCTCAGGTTATGATCCCAGAGACCGAGGATCGAACCCCTCATCGGGCTCCCTGCTCAGCGGGAAGCCTGCTTCTCCCTCTCTCACTCCCCCTGCTTGTGTTTCCAGCTGTGTTTCTCTCTGTCAAATAAATAAACAAAATCTTAAAAAAAAAAAAAGTGCTCACCCTCAAGCCTGGCACAACATCTATAAAACGTAACATGCTTATTGTTAACATTAAAAGGACCTTCTACATCTTCCTGTTTTATTTCCAGTACAGTTATCTTTATCCAGGGCCTTATTCTGATAACTTCCACGGACTAGTGTCTGTTCGTGCACTGTTAATGAAGGTTTCTGAAGTCTGTTACACGGAACTCTTTTGTCCCCCTTACAGGATTTCCTTCTTTAGTCATTTTCCTACTGTTTTCGTTGTTGTTGTTGTTGTTGTTGTTGTTTGTTGTTGTTGTTGTTGTTGTTTTACTGGCTGTTCTCATGCCGTTTATACATTTATATAACTCTGTACCTTATGCCACTTTGCTACTTTTGACAAGCTATATTAAGAAACTTTCTTATGCACCTCACCCCTCAAACCCAAATTAGGAACCAACCCATGTAATAAGTCAGGTTTGCATCATACCCTTTCAGTTTTGCCTTTTTTTCCAAGTCTAGCAGAAATCTGAAATTATGTTCCAGTTGGGAGCTTTTTTTAGAGCAACCACACACTTTTCTGACTTTTGAGAAATGCAACATTTTTAGAGTGCCTTGCACATAGTATGCATTGATGCATATTTGTTGAACATTGTGTAAATAAAATTTTGTGATATATTTTGAGCATAACACTCAATACCTTAAATGTTCAGGACAACAGTGTACTCTCAAACAGTTTAATCCTTACATGCAGAAAAAATATGAGTCCTCAATAATAGTTCTATTTATCATAAATTAATTTTTTTTATATAACAGTTTTAGGAATACAACATATTCCTGACTTAGGTGGTTTTTCTCATCCCCACAGTAGCAAACAACAGCAGTCTTTCAGTAATTATTTTTATAGTGAAGTAACAAATGAGTGAAATCAATCATTACCTTAGGACTTTTTATGCTTTTTAAATATTCAGTAGAACCATTTTTGAAGTCTGCAGTAAAGTTTAATTTCTTTCAGAGGAAATGACTAAGCCTGAAGTTTCTGGACATTTGAAGGATATACCGGAAGTAGGAGGCTAACATTTATCTCCACGTTGTCTGCAGTTCTTTGACAGGTTAGGTAGAATACGAAACATGGGTATTAAATTTCAATCAGGGTTAATCAGCGGACACATATTGGGCTGGTGAGAGGTTGAGTAATGATTGGGAAGTTCCATATTTAATCACTGGTTGGTTGCCTTACCCTAAATAGGTCATGAACTCTAAGCAGGTATTTTTGGATTGTAACATTCTTAGGAAAGAAAAATTACTTCTCAGAATGTTATCCTGGTCCTCTTCTGCTCCCACTATCTTACAAAAATGGAAATAGCATTGGCACTTTGACCCCAAATGTGGAAGTTCACCATTAGAATGTTTTGGTCTTTATAGAGGATGGATTCTTTGTCATTTCCAACAGTGTATGTGTGCCTGTGTGTATTTATCTTAACATACACATACATAATTATACATATGACTATACAAATATATACGCACACACATATATGTATACATATGTATGCATATATATACATTTATGTGTGTATATATATGAATGTTGTTGAACATTAATCTTTTCAGCAGCATTTCATTTTCTTCTCTATGATCCCCTAGGGAATAGCAGATCTAAGCTGGTAGGTGGCCAAGAACTGGCTTGGTATATCTTCTGGAAGAGGACCATATACTAGAAATTTAACTATAATATAATTGACCCTAACCCTCATTACTTAGGATAATCTTCCAGAAATATCAAGAAATTAACTGTTTTTTCTCCCTGAGAACTATAGAAAGATGATGATTAAGAGAAAGACTGATTTGAGGTCAGACCCAACACATTGTTTCATCCTGGCTCTGTGAAGTTAGAATGTGTACCAGAGAGCAAAGCAATCGGTTGCTTATATGATAGTATAATAAATGGGTTCTATGCATTTGAAAAATGGCTTCATTCTTTATGTTTAAAAATACATACATTATTTCCAAGTGAATCGTAACTGAGTCTGTTTGTCCTTGACCAGAGATTAGTAATATCTGAGTCACTGAGAAAAGCTGATCAACTGTGTTGCTGCATTACTGAGAAAAATCTTCTGGGACATTCCAACAGAAATATTGAAAGGTTCTGAGTGAGATCAAAAACAGAACAATTTATATAATATTGAGCTGATGTTTTTAACTTAAAATACTGCCCTCCATATATTAATATCTCTACTCATTATTATTATAGATACATGAGTGAATATGTGAAGAAACTAGTTAGCTATGGACATGGTATTTCAATTTTAGCAAAATAATTTTAATGTCTAGAATGTGTTGGTTCTAGCCATGTTAAAGTAGCTTTAGTTAAAAAGATATGCAGCAGGGCACTTGGGTGGCTAAGTCAGTTAAGCATCTGCCTTTGACTCAGGTGATGATCCCAGGGTCCTGGGATCAAGCCTCGAGTCAGGCTTCCTGCTCACCGGGAGTTTGCTTCTCCCTCTGCCTACACCCCCACTGCTAGTGCTTGCTCTCTCTCTCATACACACACGCTCTGTCAAATACATAAATAAAATCTTTAGAAAAATTAAAAAAATATATATGCAGAGGAATAAGCTTCTTTATCCAATAAAAGTAAAACCAACAGAATTTTCTATATTATACCAAATGTGCTCAGGACTTTTGATTCATAGCCAGTCATTCTTCATATACTTTCCAGTCCCAATTCTAAGCTGTAGCACAGTTTCTTTGCCCATCACTTTCTGTCTGTGGTAACCTTGATTCATTTTGTAGGGTTTCTAAATGCTTACATGCAGTGGTTCTTCTCTAACCCAGGCGTCCATTAACCTAGATTTACAAATGACTTTCAAAAATTTGACCAGCCAAAATTCTACTAAACTCACATAATTTTCAAGGCTTCATCACAAACCTAATAAGGAAGAAGAGCTGTACAGCTATCTCACAATCTTATTTATATCATCATTGGTAAAGAAACAGTCATTTGTACACAGTAAACATTTGAGGTTACACATAAGTACTTTGGTTCTGTGCTAATAGATGAACTACCTATGAGCTGTTTTCCTTTTTCCTTCCTCCTTCCCCTGACAAACTCCAATGACTATTCAATGACCCATGTGTGAGCTTTTGTTCATTTGTTAGTTTCCCTGTGGTAGAGATAGATTTATATTGAGTGTTCTACACTTTCTCCTTTATTCATCTTTACAACTAATAATACTACTTGCAGCCAGGGGTGAAAGAGAACCAAAGAACGGGAACTGAATGTATGACCTCAGCCTTATTAAAACCATTCACTGATCTATGGCAGTCATGTCATATCTACAAACATCAAACAACCTGGCTTGTGACAGTATCTACACTTAGTACTCTATGCATGTGGCCACTGATAAATTCCCATGAAAATCAAATTGTTATGTCATGGCTGGTTCAACTGTTATCCATAAAAGCATATGTAGGAAGGAAAGAAGGAAATATATATATGAGGGAAAACAATGGAGAACTCTTTCAATTCCAATGAAAAATAATATTTAATATAGCTTACTAGTTTTTCTTGAGCCAGAAAAATATGTAGTTAACTGGCACTGTCCCCATTCACAGTTGTTTATAACTTTCTTAAAATAATGCTTTGGGGGCTAAAATACCTTATAAATCATCTTGGCCAAGAAACAATTTTGTTCAGAAAATTCAATTTAAAACAAAAACCAGAAGAGTTTCTGAATTACCTGACCACAGGGAAGAAGAAAGGAATTCAGCTATCTAAAAGTGTATATATAAGGAATCAAAGAAAAAAGAATAAGATTATCATGGCTTAGAAAACAAACAACTTGAGTATCAAGCAGGTGAAATCCAGTTATTTTGATAAAAACAAATAATGTTCATGCTAACTGGTTCCTGCCTTCTTACTTTAAAGATGAGGAAACTGAGTTTCCAAGAAGTTAAATGATTCATTTAAGGGACAAACATAGCCTTACAATTGTTTGCTTGAAGAGGGTTTGGTCCTGTGAAATTGTGCAGAGAGCATTAAACTGGGAATTAGGAGGCTAAGTTCTATTTCTGGCTCTTTTAACAAGAGGAGACCCCAGAAATAACATATAACTGCTCAGTTTCTTCCCGTGGAAACTGTACAGCTGAGCTAGAACATGCCCAGAGGTCCTTTCCAACTCTGAAGAGCCATGTCAATCACAGAAATTGCTACACTGTTTCTCTTTCCTTTGGTTTGTTTTTCCATGAGCCTTTAATGGTGCTCTGGCCACAACCCTTCCTGTCATTACTCACAGGACTGCCTACCCAAAACTCATACTTGTCTTTCTCTGGTTTGTTTACTATATACCTCTGCCATGTTCAGTTTTCACCATTACCTTTCCTTGATGACACCACACTCTTCTTTCTCTTCTTCAATTTATTTTTTTTCATTCAGTTCCACACTTCAAAGGATTTTCAACTGACATTTTCTAGATTCAAACTAACTGCTTTTTCTGATCTCCTTAGCTGAAACTGATCATTCCTTTCCTTTCCATGGTTTCTTAATTTTATTATTTTCTGTAGTTATTTTTATACATGTAGAAATATCTGAGAAACATGTGAAAAATGTCCAACTTCATTTTTAATCAATGTAAATTAAAATTGGATGCTATATTTTACCTACCAAACCTGAATTATTAGGAAATGATAATATACACCGTTGTTTGTGTGCACAGAAAAACAAAACGTTCACATTCTGAGAGTATAATTGTAAACTGGCACAGCCTTTTCAGAAGGCTAAGTTGGCAACACCTATCAGAAGGCTTAAAATGCGTATCTTATAACTCAAGAATTCCAATACAAAGAATTTATCCTAGGACGTAAACATAGATGTACAGAAGAACAATGTGCAGGGATTATACTATCATTATATAACATCATACTATCATTATATAACCGAATTAGAAACAACCTATCAAACCATAAAACTTGGTCTTAAATTGTGGTATACCTATGTAAGGTACCATTTGGCTATGAAAAAGCATGCTCATGAAGACTAATTAATTACCTGGGAACAGGATACAATATATTAAGCTGGGAAGGGCACAAAACTATATGCACAAATGTATGGAAATACAGAATTGGAAATGTTGACAGTGATTGATTTTGGATGAGTTTTCTTGTTCTCTTTATACTTTGATCTGTAAAACCCATGATGAACATGTATTACACAATAAGAAGAAGCCAGACTATAAATGTGGAGACGTGTTATGTTTTCCCCAGAAGGGTTTCCTAGTCTAGTCAGTTTGCATACTGGGATGGATGCTAGTTGGGAACTCAGAAGTCTCGGACTTCACTCTCATGTCCCCCGTGTGTAAAGAGAAGTCACACACATTTTTGGATCATCACTCCCCACATTTATAAAATGGTGTGTTTGGGAAAAGATGTTCTCTTTTATATTCTTATGATTTGTTCTATAAGTCCATTAAATACTTAATAAATGAGAAACAAGAAGGCAATATAGGGACTATTTTGCTCTCATATACAAGACAGGAAACAAAAATGAGTGCCGATGAAAGTATACAACGATCAATGGGTGATAATAGAGAATATTTTAATACTATGTCTGACACCAGATTTTTAAGTACCTCCAAATTAAAATAAATGAATAGATGTATGGTAGAAAAAGAAAACTTATTTCTCCCGTACTCATTTATTGGAAAAGTTATAAATGATTAAGTCAGCCCATATGGAAACGCTGTGATGTTAAACAGAAATTTCAGTGACCCCTGCATATCGGGAACTGTGATTGCCAGTTTCTTTCTGGTTTGAACTGGAAGTTTTAGCTTGCACTATTTATGGTGTAATGACTCCATACAGATGGGGAAATCAGATCAAATGGAATCAGAACTTTGGTTTCTAATTAGATCCAGCTGTTCCGTGGAAGCTGAATCTTTCTCTCTAGGCCTTAAAACTAGTTTGCACAAGTTTCACATTTTAAAGAGCATTGTGAACCTGTGAAGAATAAATAGAGAAATAACAAATTTTGAAACATAAACTCATGTCTGTCTTATCCTAAATGAAGCCTGTATTTTTACTGCAGCTATTGAGAAAAGATCATGCAGGCTTTCTCCCTGCTGCTTGTTTATGAGAGTACTTATTTGCTTTCTGGCCTTCAGTATTTTTTTTTAAATATTTTATTTATTTATTTGAGACACACACACAGAAAGAGAGAAAGAGAGAGAGTGCACAAGGGTTAGGGAGGGACAGAGAGAGAGGGAGAAGCAGACCAAATGTGGAGCCCACATGGGACTCAAAGTGTGGCTTGATCCCAGGACCCTGAGATCATGTCTGAACCTAAGGCAAGGCAGATGTTTAACAGACTGAACCACCCAGGCGACCTGAGACCTTCAATACTTTTCCAGAAAGAAAACATTCTACCAAGAAAGCTTTATTCTTTCAGTTGTTTTTTTCTAAATTTTGATTAAAATAAATATAATATCATTACTATGTTCTTTAAAAGAGTTGTGGTTTTTAGGGTTAAAAAGCAAATTTAAAAATAGCTAATATCAACTATATGGAGATGTCATTTTGCTTTCTAAGGACATTAAGGCATCAGTTTTTTAATACCTTTACTTAGGAGAATAGAATGATAATCAGGTAACAAATTAATTTGTTTTTCTCTGAGGGAAATAGTAATAGTGTATTGATAATAAATTCTTCTCTCATCTTAGAAATAATTTTCAAAAAAGTCAAAACAAACCAACAAACAAAATCCCATAACTATGTAACAAATCCCTTTATCTGTTTTCTTTACTGATGTACGCCTTCCACTAAAATCCTGCCTGGCACATGATAGGTATTCAAAGGATATTCTTTGAATGAAGAAGGAAATTAAATTTAAGGGTATAAATATTTCTGATTAATGAATGAAATGTGAAATATAAAATACTTACTGCATCAAGAATAACAACTGACTACATAAATGGGAGGAAGCTGCTACGGAGCTCTACTTGCCTTCACAGTTTGTATAGCAGAGTGATACTAGCACTGATTGGCTATTGGGAGAAATGATAGGATTTCAATTCTAGGATGAGCCTCTTACTTGTGTGACCTTAGGAAAGTCTTTAAATCATTTGAACCCAGATTGTTTTTCTGCAAATTATGTATAATAATGTCCAGCACATGGGGTTGCTTTGAGGTCTGAATAAGAAATGTGCAGAGTCTATAAACAGTATCATATTGTTACTGCTCACTGCACATGTCTATCAAATCCCTGCTTTTCTCCCTTGCTCTCATCCTTTGTTTCATCTTTAATATCTTTCAGCTCTTCTGATTGAAATACAATTCATTCTACCCAGACAGCTCAAATGAATCTTTTTCTTATTACTCTAGTCAGATTTAACTTCTATATTTCTGTTATAGCATTTATCACATTCTATCCTGCACATCTTGAACTCACTTAGGAATGTATATATATTGTGCATTACTGTATTTAATAGCAGCAATAACAGCAGCAGCTAATTTTAATTGAACACTTACTAGGTCCAAGCACTGTGTTGCTTTTATACGTTATCTCTTCTAACTCTCATGGTTTCACATAATGTACTATTATTACTTTTTTTCAACTTTCTTTGTTGAACTTCATTCCCCAACCACTAAATAATTACCTGAAAATTCTTTGAGTGCATAGAGTACATTCCAGGAATTATATTGAGTGCTTTATACAAGCTCTTTTTCTTATATATAATCATTTTATGATGTAGGATTTATTCATATTTTACAAATAGGGAAATAAGGTACAAAAAAGTTGTGTAACATAACCAAGGTCATATAACCTATAAAGAAAAATTAATAGTAAAAATCAAGGTATGTCCAATTTTAATTCCAAAACCTCAATTCTTCCACAGCATTCTTTCAACAAAGAACAGTATATTATTTCTACCAAATCCTCAAGAACTACTTTAAAAAACTATTTCTAAAAAATAAAAATAAAAAAAATAAAAAATAAAAAAAACTATTTCTTCTCAAACATACAATCATTCATTATTTACTTTGTGTCATAATATAAATCTGTATCATTCTATATATAATCTGTCAGTTTTTTGGTTTTAAAAAAAGTAGTTTTACTAGTCATTTTAGTCTGGAATCTGAACAAAATGTTTTCAGGTAAATTCCACTCCTTTTCTGACTTTCTAAATTAAATGCAGAAGTCAGTAACTATGGTCAAATCCAGACATCCAGTGATATTTGTGAATAAAGTTTATTGAAATATGTCATACCCATCTGTATTTGTATGTATGTATAGTATAGTATACATATTTTTGTGTACTTACACATTGCAATATCATTTTGAGTAGTTGCAATAGAGACCATAGGGCCTACGAAGCCTAAAACACTATTTGGTGATTTGCAGAATGATTGCCAGCTCCTATTCTAAATCATCATGTGTTCTATCCTATGGTCTTATCTTTGGCAAATTATCTCCTTCTCTCTAAACTCAGTTTTTTAAATCATCTTGGCAAATGTAAAAAAAAAAAACTCACTAACTCATTGACACCTGCCTCCCCTGCCCCAGTCAAATTCATTGATGTTGGAATTCAAAACTCTGTCTTAGGTACTTCAAATACAAAGTATAATCAATACTATTGCTAAGAATAATTTGCTTTCTTAAGTTTTTCTGTTTTCAGGCTCATAATTTATTACAATCTTAATAAAAGTCTGAAAGAATAAGGAGGGACAACAGTGATCATATATATAATCTATGAATCTATAAGTCTTCATTCTCCTTTTTTTTTCTTCTTCATTCTCCTTTTAATCCACAGACTTTGATTTAATCGACATTCCCTGGAGTCTTTATAAAACCATATTACATAAATATTCTTTGTAAATATGCAATGTTTCAAATATTTCAGAAGCCTAATATTCATGTGCATCAACTTTTCTTTCTTGAAACTGAAAATTACACTGACATCCTTAAAAAAACAACTTTCTGTTTCAGAAATTCCTCTCCAAATAAGTGTATTAAATAGAAATTATTTTCCTGTCTTATTCTCCCTTTATTTTGCTGCCCATTTCTTTGTATTAGAATGAAGCCCTTTATTTTCCATTTATTGTATTTTTGTCAACTGACTATACATCTTGTCTGATTGCTAATCATTATTGTACTCGTCTATCTGTATTTAGGAAACAAGTGATATTTATCAAAGTTGACATTTATCCAAGTTGGCTGGAAAGACGATGTTCTGGTTTGCTGGTTGCTACCCCTTCCGTGACCACCAGGGCCACCCCCTCCGTTGTTGCCAGCACTACTAGGTATTGTGAGACGGATGTACATGTTACTTTCTTATCAAGGCCATGTCAAGGTAAATAATACTTTCATTTAAGAGATGACAAAGCTGCATTTTGAGATTTTTTTTTAAGATTTTATTTATTTATTTGACACACAGAGAGATCATAAGCAGGCAGAGAAGCAGGCAGAGAGAGAGGAGGAAGCAGGCTCCCTGCTGAGCAGAGAGCCCAACAGCCCAACGCGGGCCTCCATCCCAGGACCCTGAGATCATGACCTGAGCTGAAGGCAGAGGCTTAACCCACTGAGCCACCCAGGCGCCCTGCATTTTGAGATCTTTCGTAAACTGCCCAAGCTCCTACCTACGACATGGCTGAGCCACTTTTAAAAACCATGGCTATAAAGCTCCAAAGTCCTATTCTTCCTACTACACGACACCTCAGCTAACTCCCTTTGTTAGTGAAAAACAATCATTATATAAATATGTCTGTGCATTATTTTGCACTTGAGAGAGGTGAGCTATCAAGACATGAAAAGACATGAGGGACATTATACATATATTACTAAGTGAAAGAAGTCAGTCTGAAAAGACTACATATGGCATGATTTCAATTATAAGAAATTATTGAAAAGACAGAACTATGGAGACAGTAAAAAAACAAAAAAAATCAGTAGTTGCCAAATGTTCAGAGGAAGAGATACATAGGTAGAGCACAGGGCATCTTTAGGGCCATGAGACTATTCTGTATTACACTGTAATAATAGAAACATGACATTATTGCCCAAGTCTGTAATATGTATTATATCAAGAGGAAACCCCAATGTAGGAGAGGTAGAGGAGATATATGAGGACTCTCAATAATTTCTGCACAGGTTTTCTCTAAACATAATGCTGGCTATAAAAACAAAGGTCTAGGACTTCTGATTTGCTGTTCTGCATGTACGGAGGCTGCAAGTCACCATTCAGTCCTGAAAGTGTGTGAAAACATGAACAGACTGAGAAATAACTCATTTTGGATCCTAAAATGGGGGAGGACACAGGGAAAACAGCTTTGCTCAAGATTGGTGAGACAGACCACTGAGTATAAGCAATCCCAACCTACAGGAGCAGAAACCACACAGAGGGCCAGGGATGCAGGTAGGAAAACCTAAACTGTGATTGTCAAATTGCTAGAAGTTTAGAGGGGAATATTTTGAGGGTTAAAAATTTCAGACGGAGAGGGAAACACAGTCATCCAGTGGCGGGACCCACAATATCATATGACTTACCTCTAGGAGCTCGCTTGGATTCCCACAGTAAATCTTTGCATTTCCCGTGGGAAGGAACCATTTTGAAATACATCAGAGCACTGATTCTCAATAAGACCTGCCCTCAGGGGAAACCAATTAATCAAAGCCTAACCTGTTCTGGTATTATCAGAGTCTAATTTACCTGGGGGAAGGGATATACCTAATTCCAGCCCACTCTAGCCATCCTGTACCAGCAAAGGGGTATTAAAAAACTTGTAAAGTTTATAGTCCGGCAGTATAGACTCACTAAAAACTGAGACCTAATCATAAGACTATAGACCACTTCCCCTCTGCCCTCATTCACCTCACCACAATAATACTGTCTTTTCACAGAAACTTTTTTTTTTTTAAGATTTTGTTTTCATTTAACTTTGAGAGAGCATGCACAGCAGTGGAGAGAGGTAGAGGGAGAAGCAGACTGCCTGCTGAGCAGGGAGCCCTACATGGAGCTTGATCCCAGGACTTTGGGATCATGACCTGAGCAGAAGGCAGGTGCTTAACTGACTGAGCCACCCAGGTGCCCTCATAGCAGTTCCTTTTTTTCATCATGCACAGCAAGCAGAATAAATAAAATAAAACAAAAACATATCAAAAGGCAACAACATAATTTGAGGAGACAAAGCAAGCATCAGGACCAGATACTGCAAGGAGGGTAGAATTGTCTGATTGGGTTAAAACAATTATGATTAATATGCTAAGAGCTCTAGTGGATAAAGTAGACAGTGTGGAAGAAGAGATGGGTAAGTAGAGAAATGGAAATCTTAAGAAAGAACCACAGAGTAGAAGAAAGATTTTTGAGGTAGAAGGCATCAACAGAATTCTGGAAAATAAAGAGAACAAACACAGAAAAAAAAATACAACAGACTATCCAAAGATGTGGGACAACTACAAAACGTGTAATATGTGCATAATGGGAATATCAGAAGTAAAAGAAAGAAAGAAAGGGATGAAGAAATGTTTGGAAACAATAACTGAGAATTCCTCAAATTAATGTCAGATGCCAAATCACAGATCTAGGAAGCTTGAAAAACAATAAACATGATAAATACCAAACAAGCAAACAAACAAACAAAACCCCCAAAAAACCCAAACCAATAAAAAACTGTATTTGGCTATATCATTTTCAAATTACAGAAAATCAAACATAGAGAAAAAAAAATCCTGCAAGAACCTAGAGGAGAAAAAAAATCTTACAGAGAAACAAAAATAAGGATAATGTCTGAATTCTCCTAAAAAAAGCATGCAATTGAGGAGAGAACAGAATAAAATACAAAAGCGTTAAAAAAGAAACTCCAAAAAAACCCCTAATACCTAGGATACTGTACTTTACAAAATTATCCTTCAAAACCGAAGGAGAAATAGAGACTTTCTCAGATAAACAAAAGTTGAGGGATTCTCTTCCCATTAGACCTGATTTATAATGAATGTTCAAATAAATTCTTTAAAATAAATACAGGTACATAAAATAATACGGTTCTGAACTTGGATCTACATAAAGAAAGGAAGATTACCAAAGAAGAAATAAGTGAAAGTAAGATAAAAACTTTTAATTTTCTTATTAAGTGATCTAACCGATAATTACTTTAAATTAATATCAACAATGTATTACATTATTTAAGCTCATGTATATTATATATATATATATGCTTATGTATGCATATACATTAATGAAATGAATGACAGCAATGATAGAAGGGGCCAGAGGAAACAATTATGTTTGTTATTATATATGGTATTCATACTACCTATAAAGTGCTAATTCTATCAATAAGGTCCAAATGCAACAATTGAAAGACAGAGATCGTCATAGTAGATTACAAAACATAACTCTTTCTACAATAAAAAACTCACTTTAAGTATAAAAGCCCATAGAGATTAAATAAGCACAGGAAAAGACGGTCCACATTATGAATCATCTGGGACACGTAAATTAAACAAGAGGATATCACGGTACTCCTATTAGAATGGCCAAAATCCAGAATGCTGACAACACCAACAACATAAAATACTGTTGACGATGGAGAACAACAGCTCTCATACATGCATTGGTGAGAATGCACAATCACACAGCCCCTCTGGAAGGCACTTTGGTGTTTTTTTTCACAACAACATACCCTTATTGTGAGTTCCAGCAACATGTTCCTGTTATTTACCTAAAGGAGTTCGAGAGTTAAATCCAGAGTGCCTGGGTGGCTCAGTTGTTTAAAGCCTCTGCCTTTGGCTCAGGTCATGATCTCAGGGTCCTGGGATGGAGGCCTGCATCAAGCTCTCTGCTCAGCAGGGAGCCTGCTTCCTCCACTCTCTGCCTGTCTCTCTGCCTACTTGTGATCTATCTCTCTCTCTGTCAAATAAATAAATAAAATCTTTTTAAAAAAAGAACACTTATATCCACACAAAAAACCTGCCCATGAATGTTTATAGCATTCACAACTGCCAGTATTTAGAAGCAACCAAGAAACTCTTAAGTAGGTGAATAGATAAATTGCATATATCCAGATGATGGAATATTATTCAGTACTAAAAATAAATGAGCTGTCAAGCCAGGAAAAGACATGGAGGAAACTTACCTACATATCACGAAGTAAAGAAGCCAGTCTAAAAGGGCTACATGTTTTATGATTCCAACTATAGGTCATTTCATATAAGCCAAATAATAGAAAATAAAAAGATCATTGGTTGCTAGGGTGGAGTGGTGTGGGGGTAGACATGAACAAATAGAGCATACGAACAAATAGTGATATTGATCATGGGGAATGATATACGTGTTTTGGGGCAGGTTTTATGTAAGAAATCTCTTCTACCTTCCTCTCAATTATGTTGTAAACCTAAAACTTTTCTAAAAACTAGTCTTCAAAAACGTAAGGACTACTAAAAAAAAAATGATTCACAAATATTGTTGTAACTTCAGTCATAATTAACTCCAGTTCTTCATTTAGTATCTGTTTTTGAAAGTGTCTGTTCGGTACCCTGAACACTTTCAGTGGGGTGTGGAAAAGCAGTGCCAGCTATGAGATAGGATATGCAAGATTTACTGTAGGTTAATATCAAATAAGTCAAGTGATAGATAATTTCTGAACCATTCTGACAGAAATGACAAGTGATACTTTTAACACAAGTGGATACGTTCCGAGCATAAATAAAGTTTTGACATTATGGGGCGCTGGTTTTCAATGCATACATAAATTTGGGAGGGGATTTTCTAACACATGAGTTCAATGATAAAATACTAAGTGTTTTTGCACCTTCAAAAAAATTCCTTAGATACATGGTGATGGAGAAATGAACGCATTTACTATCATGAGGTTCGGTGCTGGCATTCTAGTAACATGGCCAAACACAACTAGTCTATATGTTCATTTGAATTGTCTATATGTTCATTTGAATTTGGATGTTTGTCAGTTGCATTTTCAGTTCTGTTTTGGCTGTGTACTGAAACTCCTTCTATGGAGTCAAAACTACACACTTTGTAATTCCATTTAGAGAAGAATGTATTACGTGTGCTTATATTCATTTATTCAAGAAGCATTTATTAAGTGTCTTTATTTTGGCAGAGTCCAGAACTAATTGCTGAAGTGGGAGGTTTAAAAGAAATTATAGGGATGTTCTGAACGATTAAGGAGCTTACAAAAAGCTGAAGAAATATCTTAAGCAAAGGAAATTACAGCATACACAGGGAAGGTTCTTTTTAGGGTCCTGTGTATGGACATATTTGAGGCACCGTGGTGATCAGACTAAGTGTGCTAAACAGGGATGCATATGGAAATGGCACCATCTATAGCATAAAGCCTTATACTAAACTTGAAAATAACAGATTCCTTGAATGAAAATTGCATAAAAACATTTAAACAAATATATTTGCATCCATATTTAGGGAAAATATGGACTCCCATTCTTCCTTGAATGATTTCTCAGGAATGAGAGTCTTCTAGCAAATGTATACATAGACTATACATTTTGCAGAGGTCCCAAGCAGACTAGCTATAGCACAAAGCAAGTCTTGCAGCCCTAATATATACGGGTATGTGGTGAGATACCAATTTTTGCTTTTGGGGGGGCTTGGGAAGGTCTCACAATAACTCATTCAAATTCCCCTCCACTCCCTGCTTGGGAGTGGCTTTGCAGTTGTGATCCAGAGTGGGGACTTCCTCCCATCCACTCTTCCTCTGCCATTTCAGAGTTTGAAAAGCAGGATAATAATACCCACAGGTATTGTCTGTTTGCCAGGCACTGTGCTAGTTATTTGAGGAGTAGAATTGTAAACAAGGTGGAAAAATCCTTGTCTTTTTGTTCACATATTCTTAACCAAATAACTGTTTAAGTTGTGAGAGGGTCACAAAGGAAAACTAAAATCTACCTTAATGGTCCATTGCAAAGCATTGGGATTTAATTCTTTCCCCATGGTCTCCTGAGCAGCTACTATACCAAATTCAGTTTAGTAACATCAAGTACCACTATTATTATATATATTAACATTATCATGTTTTTGAAGTGTTTCCCCTACCCTGAGTTCTAAGCTAGGAGCACTATACATAATATCTCAGTGAACACTACATACAACTCTAGGGATTTCCCCCATATTAAAAGTGAAGAAAGTAAATGAAGCTTGCCCAACACCAGAGTATTGAAGAACCACAACTGAGTTCTCACTCCGGCCTGATTCAGCCCAAAGTCTACCACATGCCCCACCCTCCCAATTAGGTGCTAGTCCCTTTTCAAATATCTAGTGCATTAACATAAAAATGGAATTATTGTCCTTAAACCTTCCTGGTGCAGTGAAAAGGAAGGGTTTCCCATTAGAAGGCAAAGCAGTGCTCCTTAACCTTCCACCCCTTCTGGCATAGGAAAGCATCTCTTAATTTCTCTGAGCCTGGGTTTATCTATAAAATGAGAGGTTGGACTAAAGCTCTCCTCGATTTTTTCTATTACTGAAATAATGAAAGTTTTTTTTTTTTTTAATTAGCTTCTATAGCCCTCACATAAGGGGAGTTTTCCTCATAAAGGAGAACATTTGGTGGCTTAAATCTATTGATGATTTAAGGAAAACCTTCTGAGTCTTAATTATCTAGACATATGTGATTAGGTTCTTGGGGAAGATTTTGACCTGGATTTTCTAAACAATTGCAACATGTCTCTAATTCATTTATTAACACACGGGATGGGTGTCCCCAAATTGGCCCCAAGGTCATAATACTGCTCCATAGATATCTAATAATACTGTTCCCTTCAAAAATAATAGCTGGAATTTGTCACACAGAATACAGAAAGATGCAAGGTATTGAGCAAGGAACCCCATGGGCCACTGTAGTTTGATAAAGGAGATCTGAAACAGCAGTCCACAAAGAGTGTCTTGAAATAGCTTTACACTCAGACAGTGAATCACAATAGTATAAAGAACTAGTGAATTCTTTAAAAGGCAAACAAAACCTCATGTTTCTTCACAGGAACCATCTCCAGGAATGGGCTCTAACAATGGTTCAAAGGGTTTCTATCTCGACCTTTACAAAAACTGTAATAAGTGTTGGAAAAATTCGGAGATCAAGAATAAAATAAAATTCTCTGCCAACCATCTGGTCTTTGGTGCATTAAATACTCCTATTAGCTCTAAACATGACACTGATAAATAACATTAATATATACATTGATTTACCTTACTGTAAAACCAAATCATAAGCCATAAAAGATGCCTGGTTTTGCTACGGTATTCAGAAAGCAACAGTCGGTTTTGTTCTCGTGAGAAATGTCCAACATGAAGAAACTAATTTAGAAACAAGAAGATCTTTCAGGAAAGAGGATTTTAATAATGGCAAAGATAAAAAAGAAAGGCAACATTAGGGTCTGGCAGGAGAAGGGAGCAGATGCCAACAAGTAGGAAAACAAGCTTACAAAAAACAGGCTGGGGAGCCTGGGCATGAACTTTACATATGCCAGCTTTGATGGTTTGATGTCCCTGGTGGTTTGCCTCCTTTGGTCATAGATAATGAGGAGGAAGTTTGTTACAACAAACTATTTGGAATGCTTAACAAGTGCTTTCACAATAGAGCAAAGAAGTGTTGTTTTCAAACTCCATATCTAGATTTAGCACTAAATTAATAACTACAACAGGATGGCTGAAAACCATATATACTTGAGCTCCTGTGTAGTAATATTAACTGGAACAGGTTCAAGGACTTGTCCAAAGTCCCGGTGGCTAGACATTCTTTCTTTTTCCACCAAATGTCTAATCTTTTCTGTCACAATTCAAATGCCATTTCCTTCCATGGTCCCTGCACAGCCCCATCCAAAACATAATTGCTTCTTATTCTCTGCATACATATTATCATATGCATACTCTGACTGTATTATAAGTTCTTTGTATGTGTTTCACTATAGTAGAGAGTGAGCTTCTTGGGAGGCACGAATTGATCCACAGTACTCAGCATAGTGCTTGATGCCCAAAGATTGACATATGTTGGGCGCCTGGGTGGCTCAGTGGGTTAAAGTCTCTGCCCTCGGCTCAGGTCATGATCTCAGGTCCTGGAATCCAGGCCCGCATCGGGCTCTCTGCTCAGTGGGGAACCTGCTTCCTCCTCTCTCTCTACTTGCTTATCTGCCTACTTGTGATCTCTCTCTCTCTGTCAAATAAATAAATAAATAAATAAACAAACAAATAAATAAATATCTTTAAAAAAAGATTGACATATGTTAAGTTTTTTTAAAAGAAAAATGAGTATATAATTAAATTCTTAATTAAATAAAGTTTGTGGTGTCTCCTTGCTTTATGATTTATTCATTAATTTGGCAATAATTATCATTTTGTGTGGATAGGAATAAGCTACATTTCTTTTTCTTTTCTTTTCTTTTTTTTTCACCAAAGAATTCAGAAAAACTTGCATTTTCAAAACAGTGCCAAATGTCTCTGTAAATGTGCCAGATTTCTCGACTGCTTAATATGGGCCATGTGTTAAAGAGCTGCTGAATTGTTTATTATGGCAAATCGTGGCTATTTTGCTTCTGTTTCATACATGCATCTCTTTTTCTTCTAGAAAGAACATTTTTAAAATGAGAACTCTAATTAGATGTAGCTATATTAGATCTATTTAATAATTAAATAGTAAAATAATAATAAGCAATTAGAAGATAAAAAATTAACCAGGGTACATACAAACATATACATTTATGTGAGCAATTTTAAAGAGACTTGAAAACTAAAAATCTTCACAGAACTATAGGCTTCTGGATGTATTCTATTTTGATAAGTTTTATACATGACAGATAATGTGAAAATATTATTGTAGGCCACAAAAATATTACTCAACCTAGCTCAACAAAACCAAAATGTGAAGAAGTCTCACTTAATAAGGAGAGATTTAAAAGTTTAGATGTTTATTTTTGTCTCACAACTGTGTGGGCTAATAAATAGATTTTTTAAAGATTTTATTTATTTATTTGACAGAGAAAAACACAGCTAGAGAGGGAACACACACAGGGTGAGTGAGAGAGGAAGAAGCAGGCTTCCCACCGATGCAGGAAGCCCGATGCAGGGCTCAATCCCGCATCTCTGGGATCATGACCTGAGCCGAAGGCAGTCTTTTAATCAACTGAGCCACCCAGGCACCCCTAAATCTTTTATTTGATGTAACAGGCTTGGCCCAATCTGATGAAGTGGGGGAAGTGACTTCATGGAAAGCTCACTGCATTTGAATTTGGAGAATCTTTACTGGGCTTCAAATTTCTTACTTTTTGGTCATTGGACCCCATTTAAGTACTTAACTTCTCTGAGTTACGTTTATAAATAGCCAAAGAAGATTTTTAGTTCTCTCTCTCTCTTTTTTAATAACATTTTCTTTATCTACAAGTTAGAATCAAAGGCAAAGACAGACATTCCGGGGCACCAAATGGGGAGATGGCTGAAAACCCCAAGGGCCCCGAATGGAGAACTGAGTAGGAAAAAAAGAAAAAAAAAAGTCAACTCCCCATGGAGTCTGAGCAGACAATGGCCCCACACCTCTCAGCCTTACCTATCTTAAAATAAGTTAGAACAAACAACCTCAAAACTGGGTCTTTACAAGTGAACAGGGCAACCATGGCCTCAGGTAACCCCATATCGGGGCCTTTGCCCACTCCCACGCTGTGCCCAGCCCTGCCCGAGTCACTCTGAATGGGGGCTCTGTGCCTAAGAAATCATTCTTAATGGGGCTGGGAACTCAACCTTTTTGTCCACTTAAGTCCCTCCTTCAATAAATGTCCCCGCACCCCTCCCTGCCCTGCAGAGCTAGCTGTCCTACAGTGGGGGGTATGGGATGAGGAAGTATCTCAGTTTTGAGCAAGGCAACAACAATCAGTGGGGTAGTTTGAGTGTTGCACAAAGGCACCCATATGAGAGAAGAAGTGGGCTTAAAGTCCACTCTGTTCTTCAACAACCAAACTGTGAGTCCTGGAGCTGAGCTCCCTCCATCAAGAAAGATGACACTGTTTGTATTAGAGTGTTCTTCTGCTTACTTAACATGATATCCTCAGGGCTGCACTTGCTAGGAGAAGGCACTTTTTTTCTAGTTCACTCAAAGTTGCCATAAAGGCTAGCTGAGGCCCTAATTGTGAAAAACAAACTAAAAACCATAGCTATAAAATACCAAATATACAAAAAATATTAATTGTAAACATCTTTGACGTCTTGATGTGCTTTTTAAATAATATGTGCTATAGGAGATGATTACCAAACTATGGACCAATTAATTATGCTTTAAATTTATATCATATAATGTAAATGATACATATTCTCTGGGTAATGCAACCTTTTTTTTCCCATTATGTAAATCACTAAGTGAATTCTAGTAGAGATGTTTATCCGAAGGTTGGATAAGTGAAAACATAATAGAATCTGCTACCATTTATGGGTCATCTACCAAATGTCACAACATCAAATAAATAGTCTCTAATCCTCATGACAATTCTGCCATATAATTATTATTATGCCCATTTCAGAAGAGAATTAAACTCAGAGAAAAGAAGTAAATGTGAAAAAATGCTAGTATATGAAAAAAAAAAAGAAAATCAGAACATAAATCCACCTGACGTTAAACTCTGTCTTTTCTCTTCATCCTACCATCTTGCTTATATTAATAGAGTTAAAAAATATTTCTCTCTCTTCTGCTTCTTACAAGCTCTATGGCTTTTGGCTAATTATTTAGAAGAAATTTATCATAGATGGTAAGATTTTAGGCTCAGGAATCAAAGACCTGGGTTTAAAATAAACTCTGCCACTAAATAACTTGTGACATTGTGAAAATTACCTAGTCTTTCTTTGTCGAATAAGGATGGTGGTAATACCTATGTCTTAGAGTTGTTGTGAAGATTAAATGAAATAACTTATGTAGAGTTGTTAGCACCAAGCTTAGCAAATAATAAGTGCTCAATGAACTTTTTATGGGAAGCAATATAGTCTAGTATTTAAGTGTACAGATTCTAGAGATATTTAGCTACTACCATGTCCCAGATTTGTAGACTGAACTTGGTTATATTACTCACTAACAAGACATTTAAGTTTTTTGAGTCTGTTTGTTCATCTGAAACATTAGATTATAACAATGGATATATCACATAGTTACCACATACATCAGAACTTTGCATAGGGTAAATTATAATACAAATATGATTATCTTTATAACCTTAGAAAAATGTACATTAAGAATATATAACTATTATATCAGAAAGTAGAAATGGAAAGCACATTTAAAACATTTCTATAAAGATTATCTTCATCTGAAATTCCTCACCATTCCATAACTACTTTTTAAAAAGAATTAAAACTGGTTCCATTTTATTAATGTAATATCTGCACATGGCAAGGTTTTCATCTAGACAGAAATACCTCAAAAAGTATCCAAGTATTGCTATCTAGTACTATCTACCTTCTCTTTGAAATTAATTACTTTCAGTGGTTTTGAATTTTCCAGTTTTTGTAGTGGCTACTCTTATAACAAAATAGTACATTATTTTTGCTGATCATATTTGAATTATACATATTCAACCCTGAACATAAAGATGAATAGACTAGAAATTAATCCTTATCTCTTCTTCTCATTTTCCTACATCTTAATTCTTGTCATGTTATCATTTTATATCATCAATGTTTGTAATATGCTTATTATTTTATTATTGATAATTGTCTTCTTAGCCTATATGCTGAGTCTAGTAATTTCAACTCAACAAAATCAATCCATGCAATTTGAGGAATAGATAAATATTCTTAATTACAAAAGGAAATTGTGTTTTGCTGTCATTAAACCCTTACTCCTAGAAGAAATTCCAAAATGCCAGAGTCTACTAGGATTCCATTAAATACTTTTGGATATTCTTTGCTTCTGCCAGTTCACTCAGTTGTCACTTTTTAATTTATCTCATACCATCTTCTTTGTGGTAGCTTTTTACAATTTTACTGGAGCACCTCATTGAGAAACTGAGTTAAACTTTGTGTCTTTGCCTATTGAAAATATCTCTATTTTGTCTTCACATATACTGATAGTTTGGCTTGTATGGAATGCCAGGACCCAAAGTATTGCTTTCCTATTTGTATATAAATATTACTAAAAGACTGGGTTTATTTACCTGGGTAGCAATCATAGGTTTTCTCTGAAGGTGTTTAAGTCCTGTTTCACTATCAGACATCTGTGTTGAAAGGGAACTACCTTTCTTGAGATATTGTGGGGTCTATACTAATGTGTATACTGACTATATACTGACCAACCACTTCCTTTTTAGGATGCCTGTTACACATGCTGAGACCCTTAATTGTCAAAATAAGAGTCCATTTTACTTCAGCAATGGAGAACTCTAATGCATGTCCTACTTAAGTAAAGGAGACCTTTCTTTTCCCCCTTGTATTCTCTATGTCCTCTCTTAACACCTAGCATTTTCAAAAACTACTCATCTTTCTTAAATTCCTCCCATCCACATTGTAAGTTTACTAGATGCAAAAAATTTTCCTCTTAGAATACAATAGTTGGGTTTTATCCATATGCTGAATGAAAGCCAGTGGGATGAAAAAATGGAATCTCCCTGTGCCTGTTCTAGAAGTAGTTCTTTCTTAATTACCATGATGACTGTCAGAAGTCTCACTTCTGAAATTGCCACATGATGGTTCTGAACTTGGAAAACATCGCTCCTATCCTTGTATTTGCCATTTGATTCCTTTCTACTTCATTCTCAGTCTGCCTAATATTTTATCTTCTAAGATTTCCTCATAATTTCTAGTTTGCCACTGCCTCGCCATTCTCACCAAGACTACTATGATTTTCTCAAGTTCTTTCTGATATGTGTATATATATAGATATATATACACATTTGTAATTCCAGTGGGAATTTAGAAAAGAAGGGAGGTAGATGTGTGTCAAGTCTTTATTTTTACTAAAATAAATAATATTAAATGAATTACCCTGTTTTTGAACATAATTTAAAATGAAACCTTGAGAAAACTCAAGTCTTTTTCTCACTATCAATCAAAACCTTGCTTGTGTTATTTGGCCTTTTACAAAGAAAGAAAAAAGATCATATCTCCCTGGCAAGGTTAGGGTATATTGTTCAAAATATCTCTTTGTGTTTCTGACACTCTTTCCCCTTGATCTGTTTAAGTTGATCCTATTATTGCGACAGAATAGTAGCCTGCATTTGGACTTACTTTAGAAAAATGTAAGTTTTTAGGATAGATAACCTTTAATATGAAGGTATAAGCATACATTTTCTATCAAATCTTTCTTTGGAATGACTACCCAAATGTGGAAATGACTTAAATCCAACAAGATCAGGCCAAAGTAAAATAACTGTCAAAAGGTTAGGTCAGCAAAAGAAAATTTAATAACAGCATATCAAATATTTACGAAAGCTATTTGCAAAGTTAAATCATTCATGAAAATATATGAAACACTTTAAAATAAGCTAACTTTCATGTGACAAATGAGGGATACTTAGGAAGTAAAAAGTACAATATTCTGTAATAATAAAACTAATTTTTCTAAAACAATAGTTGCCTTTACACACAGTTTTCATCCATCTTGGCTGTCTGGGGACAAAAAGACATATCACTTCCGTTCAGTTCTTAAGTTCAATGTACTTTCTATTGACTTCAAATTATAGGGGCTTCTGCAAACAAAACGGATGTATAGGTTAAACAGGAGGAAAATGAGCAGAACTATGATATCCCTGAGAGATTTCAGTTGTGCCTGTGCTATGTTCATTCCATAACATAGTATTGAATCTTACCCATGTGCTAGATACATAGAGAACAAGCCATACAACATGATCTTGCCTTTTAAGGAATGCACATTCAACTTTGCTAGTGTACTTGCAGTAATGGAGCACCTACTCATACTATGCAGTTTGTTCCAGCATTAGCACTAATTTAAAAATATTTTTCCCCCGAATGGAGCTCCAGTGTTCTTTTTTTTTTTTTTTTAAAGATTTTATTTATTTGACAGAGAAAAACACAGCCAGAGAAGGAACACAAGCAGGGGGAGTGAGAGAGGGAGGGAGAAGCAGGCTTCCTGCTGAGCAGAGAGCCTGATGTGGGACTCAATCCCAGGTCTCCGGGATCATGACCTGAGCTGAAGGCAGTCGCTTAACCAACTGAGCCACCCAGGCGCCCCGTCCACTGTTCTTCATTAAACTGTCATCCATAGTTTCTAATTCTTTCCTTTGGAACTACATAGATGTTTATTCCCCTTTTCATGGAGTAACTTCATATATTTGGAGACTGATTATAGTTTCCTAATCTTTGATTTTCTGGGCAAAATATTACCAATTATTCTAACTATAACTTATAGAATCTGTGTTCCAGACCTTTTAACAACTTAGTTATGCTCCTCTAAGGTATGCATTTTATTTTATTGTATTCTATTTAAACCTCTGTGGGGTAACTTGGTACCTACAAGATAGAGCCCAAATTCTAAGGTTCATCTATTCCTTAACTTATTAAATAAGCTTATTTTACAGATTATGGCTGGGCACTTGGGGTAAACCACAGATAGACCTTCAAGAAAATTAACAGTTTATCAGTCACCAGTCTCATTTCATCTTACTCTGCACTCACATTAAACACTAACATTGCTTCTCAATGTGAATGCAGAGATAAAACTAAATGCTTCAGAGAACCTGATTATCTAAACCTCTCAGTCACCCAAGTACATTATTTACAATCTACTTCCAAACTATGGCCTTATCTTTTATGCCATTTTCCTGTTCAGAAAATAGTTAAAATACTTCCTTAGGATTTTCCAAACCACTCCTGACAATGCTTATGCATTAAAAGCATGGGTCTAAAACCATAAATAATTCCTTTGTGGAAGCCTCACGCTAAGAAAGCCTTGAGGGGGTTTTATTTGTCTACCTTTGATTGCAAAGTATGGAAAAAAAAAGTTCCACCACGGAAAATAGAACGGTCAGTTTTTAAGAAGCCAAAGCTTAGGCACTCAATCAGCGTTAGAAATGAAACATACTAACATCCACTCTGGATCTTTTGCTGCAGACCTTTTATTTTGATTGGGGCATGGAATAAGCAGTATTTATCTTTGGAAATGCCATTCAAACCTTTCACAGGCACAAGCACCGCATCCATGGTGAAATATTTCAAGCCTGAATCGCAATTATGTTGGGATTTACTACAAATCCTCCATCTAGCAATATACCTACTCAGTAGTAAAAGCTCGCTCTCCTTTTGTTCTGTAAATTTATGCCAAAGTATAGTTCTTGTTATTACTTCAAAGGTTTAACATACCAGGAAAAGTTCTGCAGACAGGGCTGAATAAGTTCTGCATTCCATCATTCTTTAAGGTATAATTTTAAACAATTTTTTTCCTAAGTTGCATTGTAAACCACATTCCAATCCAAGATTTATTTTGCTACTGAAGTCATTCCATTATTTCCCAACTACAAGAGCCTATAGAAAAATGTCTCATGACCTCATATTTAACAAACTAATATCCAGTATTCTGAAGGCATCTGTCTACGGACAAGTATTTGGTTCGGTACTAACATTTCTAATATGATTATAGTATACCTTTCCATAGGAAAATATTATTATGTCTGGTCATAAATTGAAGTCCATAAGGCAAAAGAAACCACAGCGGGCATGTTCAGAGAAGGCAGCACACTTCACCAATATTAAGTGACCCTAACAGAAAAGGTGAGAACCGTATATTGAGTAAATAGAATTTGACCAAATGCCGAAATCTAATTTATTCATTGGTAGGTTTAAGGCCAGAATTACAAAGGGTTAGCTTTCACAGGTGACTGTTAAAAGTCCGTTGAAAAGTCAATTGAGAATGTTTTGAGTAATTCGAAGCAAACTGCCACAGTGACAGTAAAAACTAGTGTCTGAGACATGGTGATGAATTAAGCTCTTCTATGTAACTATGCAATAAAATCAAAGTCTGTGAAATACACACAACTGAAACTGTGAATAATAATTCCAGAAATATGGTGCCAGATTTAGAAGTCAGTGTTACAAGCTGGTGACATGGTGGCCTACATGGGCTCAGGATGTCTGGCTTCTAGCTCCATTGTATGCTTTGGTGTGTGGTGGAAAGAGCTGTCTAAATGGGAAGAAGTCTAGTACAGAAGAATTACTGAGAAAGGCTTAAAGAAAATTTTCTTTTATTTATATTTTTGTTGAGAGCAAAGAGGAACACAGAATAAGGTGTATGGACAATGCATTGTTTAGAGCGCCTGGGTGGCTCAGTCGGTCATTAAGCGTCTTCCTTTGGTTCAGGTCATGATCCCAGAGTCCCGGAATCAAACCCTACTTCGGGCTCCCTGCTCAGAGGAAAGCCTGCTTTCCCCTCTCTCACTCCCCCTGCTTCTGTTCCCTCTCGAACTGTGTTTCTGTCAAATAAATAAATAAAATCTTTAAAATACAAACAAAAATGTAGCCCAAAACAATGCATTGTTTAATGAAGGCTTTACTAGAACTCATCCTTTTCCTTTGAATTTATCATAGCAAATGATTAAGGGCACAGCCTCCCAAAACAGACTTTCTGGGTTCAAATCCCATCATCTACTCACTAGGTTTGTGACTCTGGGCAAACTATTTAACTTCTCCTGCTATAAGTTTTCATACCTACAAAATAAGTGTTATAATAGATTGCAAAGGATTAATCATTGGTGCTTAGAACAATGCTTCGCATAGCTTAGGCACTCTATAAATTTTTGATATTATAATTATCGTTATAGATACCAATCTACATGAAAAGTACCAATGGATTATACCTGATCCATCAATTTACCCTCTACCTCTTTTGCTAAAGTACTGACTTTTTTTTTCCTTTTTTCCTCCTTTTATCAGTTTTTTAAAAAAATACACTAGGCACTAATAGTTAGAATCATTATTTTAGTTGAATTTAGCCAAATATTCCTTCTTGATAAGAAAAGCTTTTCTGGGCGTCATCTGGACATGTTTGAACAGCTCTCAGAGTACCACATAAAGGTTTATTCAGCTGGTAAATTGCCCAGTACTCTTGCTCCTGTTTCTCATGGGAGAAGAATGCATCCTTATTTGACCAGAGGAAACTGAAACTCTTTTTACTCTCTTTTTATTAGAGGAAGACCTCAGTAATTAAAGCCTGTGTCATTTCCAGGGTAGCAGAGGAAGCTGCCACTGAGAACTAGCATGCCATTTTTTGTGATTGCTAGTCTGACAGAGGAGGAAAGTACCTGAGCTAAGTGCTCTTAGCACAATAATGAGAATACAGGATGATTAGAAGTTAGATTTGGGGCTCATTCTTAGATAAGTACTCTTTTTTCAATTGATAGAATATTTGTCTTTTAGGGATAAAACATCATTAAAGATGTCATTAGTCCTGAAAAGGGCAATTTCACAGTTCTCACTAAGGGGAAGTGAGAACTTAACTGAGAGCACCTGTCCCATAGTCACTCCTATCTGGAGGGGATATGCTCTGAAAGCAATCACGAATGCCTTAAAATGCAGGTAGCACTGAGCCCTATTCAGACGTGTTTTTTCCCATAAAACATACCTATGATAAAGTAGGCAACAGTAACAAGAGTAAAACAGAACAATTATAACACTATACTGTAATAAAAGTCATGTGAGTATGGTCTCTCAAAATATCTTACTGTGATGACAGGAGATGATATAATACCTATGTGATGAGATGAAGTAAGTGAGGGGAGTGACACAGGTGTGATGTAGCTTCAGGCTACTACCGACCTTCTGATGATATGTCAGAAGGAGGATCATCTGCTCCCAGAGGGCTTGTGAGCAGGGGTAACTGCAGTAGATACAAGCATCTACTGCATCACTTTTTCTTGGGGCCTGGAATCCATCCTTTACATCAGCCATCTGGAAATGGTCTCTATTAGATACTTAACAAAGGACTAAAATACCTTGTATAGAAAAGGTGGTAGTTTCTCAAGGAAGGGGGAAAGTCTTCCAGAGAAGCATCCTTGTGATTATAGGTGAGAACATGAGAATGAAAAGCCAGGCCAAGAATGGAAGAATGTTCCTATCAGCAGCCTGTTTTGTCTGAGACAAATTTTAGCTCACATATGTTGTCTATGTTTTTCTCACCTACTGTATTGTGACTTTGGGTTTGCTTATTGTATCAGATACTTATTGAAATAAGTTTATTAAAATATCTCATGTGATTTGTTGATTTGTCTATATCTCTTCCTAATCACATCAATCTTTTCCTATAAATTTTGATTCTATATAATAACATTCAATAGAATGCATGCAAATTTATAATTTTTGTATATTCCTAGTGGTAAATCTCTTTATCATTGTGATAGGTTCCTCTTTATCTCTAATACAGCCTCTTATCTGAAATTTCATTTGTCTGATATCAATAAAATTATACTTTCTTTTGGTTCATGATTCCCAGTATGTCTCATTTCATCTTTTTGTATTCAATGCCATATCCTTAAAGTACGTCTGAACAAGCTTAGTCTTTTTTAAAGTTTTTTGTAAAAAAAAAAAAAAAAATTTTTTTTTTGTTTACTTAAGTAATCTCTATACTCAGTGTGGGGCTTAAACTCATGACCCCGAGATTAAGAGTCTCATACCCTTCCAACTGGTCCAGCCAGGTGCCTTTGAATAACCTTAGTCTTTTATTAAGAGTATATATTCCATTTACTTTTAATGTAATTAATGATATATTTGGGTATATAACTGCCATATTACCAGTTGTTTTAACCTATTATTTTGTGTTCCAGTTTATTTTCTTTCTTACTTCCCTTAGAATAACTAAATATTTTATTATTTTATGTTTCTCTATCTTTTTTTTAATTTACAATATTTTTCTATCCTTTCAGTGCCTTTTCTGGATTTTAAAACATGCAGCCTTGAGTTACTGGAGTCTAATTTAAAAGATTACTTTTACCATTTTACCTATAATTCTGAGAACTTAAAACACCGTAGCTTTATTATTCCCCTCCTATATTTTGTGTTCCCATCAAATATTTTAATTCTAATTATTTTAGCATTCTAAAACACTATTGATGTCTTGCATAGCCAATATTCATTTAAATGCAATGCATATTTACCCATTTACCCTTTTGTTGCTCTCCATTCCTTCCTGCATTTCTGTGTTACCATTTATAACCATTTTTCTTCTATCTGAAAAACATTTTTTAAGGTATTTCCTTTGTTTATTTGCCAGTGATAAAGTATCTCAGCTTTCGTTTATCTGAAAGTCTTCTCATTTGCCTTTATTTTTGAATAATATTTTTGGGGGTATACTATTCTAGTTTGGAGTTATTTCCTTTTAGGATTCAAAGTTACCCATCCATGATCCTTTAGTTTTCATTATTTTTTGTTGAAAAATTAGCTGTTAGTCTTGTGGATGCTCTATGAAAATATTGTCTTTGTTTTTGTTTGCTTGATGTGTTTGTTTTTCCAGCTGCTTTTAAGATTCTTCTCACTGTCCTTGGTTTTCAGAAATTTGCCTATGATATATTTAGCATAGACTTTTTATTAACATTCTTGTGGCTCATATATTTATGGAATTATGACTTCATGTGTTTCATCAGTTTTGGAAAAATCTTAGCCATTATTTCTTCAAATACTTCTTGACTATCTCTCTGTTCTCCTGGAACTCCAATTATCCATATACAATTGGTATTGTGTATACTGTGACTCATATTACTTTTTCTCCTTTTTGTCTTGTTTTCTCTTTGAATATTCACTACTGGCCTATCCAATTCACTAACCCTCTCTTCTGCTATGTTTATGTGCTATTAAATCTTTTGATTTCTTAATTTTAGATATCCTACTTTTCAGTTTTAGAATTTCCACGTGATTATTTTTTCATGATCCTGATAAGCTGATGAGAGTCTCCATCATTTCATCTATTTCCTTGAAATTATTCATTTTAGTTAGCTTTTATTTTATGTATTATATGTGGGTCTGTATCTACTATCTATTTTTAATCTCTTGGGATTTGCTATTTGTTTCTGTCTTTGGTATGCTCTGTGTGTGTGTGTGTGTGTGTTTGTGTGTGTTCGTGTGTGTGTGTGTTTGTGTGTGTGACGCTATTTTTTTTTAAGATTTTATTTATTTATTTGACAGAGAGAGAGATCACAAGTAGGCAGAGAGGCAGGCAGAGAGAGAGGAGGAAGTAGGCTCCCTGCTGAGCAGAGAGCATGATGAAGGCCTTGATCCCAGGACCCTGAGATCATGACCTGAGCTGAAGGCAGAGGCTTTAACCCACTGAGCCACCCAGGCGCCCAGATGCTATTTTTTAAACTGAATGCCCTACATTGTGCATTAAAAATTATAGAGACTCTAGATCATGCTAACTTCCTCAAGAAAATGTTTACCTTTCTTCTAGAAAAATAGAGTGAAGAACTGACTGACTTAATCAAATGTAACTGATCTCTCTTAGGTTTGGATTGAGAATTTTTAAAACCTACAAAATCTCTTATTGGCCCTTTTCAAGAGCATAGCCTTCTGTGAGTTCCAAATGAAAGCCTGGATGTTTACCAGGGCCCTTACCCTCTGTAAGTCTGAAATGCCAAGTTTTTTTTTTCCTTTGTGTAGAAAGACTGGTAGAAAGTTTACTGTGTTTCTTATTTATTTATTTATTTATTTACATATGTATGTATGTATGTATGTATGTATTTATTTTGTCTTTGAGGCTTTCCATTTAGTTTCCTAAATTCCTGTTGTGTGTATCTTAAGAACTGGCATATATTTTGAGGGAGAGTGGCTATGTATCAGGCTTAATTCTTAACCTATTTTTTCTCACCTGGATCTTGAGCCCTTAAATTGCCATTTTACCTCCTCAGCTTTGTGAGATCTACAAAATGTTTTCTGTATTTTTTTTTCTGGTTTACTAGACTATCCCTCTGCTCAAGGAAACCTCGGTTCTCAGTCTCCTGCCCAGAACCTTACAACAGCAGTTGCCCAGAATAAAAAGGGCTATAGAATGTTAACTCACAAATTTCCCACCTCACAAATATTTGCTTCAGGAACTCTTTGATGCAATTCTTTAAATAATTCTTTGGTATTTTTCTATTTTTTTCTTTTCTTTCTTTCTCTTTCTTTCTTTCTCTCTCTCTCTCTCTCTCTCTTTCTTTCTATTTTATTTATTTATTTGACAGAGAGAAACACAGCTAGAGAGGGAACACAAGCAGGGGCAGTGAGAGAGGGAGAAGCAGTCTTCCCGCTAAGCAGGGAGCCCTATGCAGGGGTTTAATTCCAAGACTCCAGGATCATGACCTGAGCCAAACCCAGGACTCCAGAATCATGACCTTAGCCAAAGGCATATGCTTAATGACTGAGCCACCCAGGCTCCCCTTTCTCTTGTGTTTCATCCTGAGCATAAGTCAACCTCAAAATAGCCATCCAGTTGGAAGGAGAATTACAATAAACTGAAATTTTAGTATGCTAATATCAATTCTTACTGTTTTCATTTTGTTACTGTAACTTTGCAGTAAAATAAATTTATATATTCATCATTACTATGTTTATTGGCTAATTGAGATCAATTGTTCATTATGATGGAACAAGGTGAGGACAACTCCACATCATTTTTGGGTAGTTCCAGAGAATAAAAGACTATCTTGTAATGTAGTTTATATGCTTGCTCCTGGCAATAGTAAGGAGGTATACACACTTGGAGACACTGGGAAAAAACTATAAGAAAATATAATAAAAAGCAACCTTCAAATTGTCCCATTATTGGGAAAGGTCATCTTTGAAAGAAAAAAAAAAAGGAGGAATATGGCAAAACTTGGCTTACAGTTACACTAGTACTTTGAAAGAAGGGGGAAAGTTGACAGAATTTGAGAGACAAAAATTTTAAATTTAAGTAAGGAAAGGTAAACATAATAAAAATTATTTTATAAGGAAAAAAGATTTTAGGGTATTGCTCACAAGCATTGATCTCTAAGATTTTGTTTATAAGCCTGACAATTATCTTGTCAATTTCATCACACAGGCAGCTCCACCTTGGTCTTCTATCTGTTATCCTTCACTCAGTCTCAGCTTCCATTATAGTGTCTCTTTAATTATGATCTGATAATTACCATGGCCAGAGTCTTTCCATTGTTCTTTATTCTATCCAGCTCTTCTTTAACTGCATACTGAGTTTGAAGATCACAGGTTCCTGAGAGTACTCAGTGACCATACTTTCCAAATTCCACTTTATCTAATTACTCTCCGTGGGTTTGTTGGTATTCTTGCTTCACATGCCTATTCTTTTTTGTCATATTATTTTTTGTTAACATTTTATTTATTTATCTAAGAGAGAGGGAAAGAGAGAGAGAGAGAGAGAGAGAGAGAGAGAGAGAGAGAGAACACATAAGCAGGAGGAGTGGAAGACAGAGGGAGAGGGAGAAGCAGGCTCAATGCCAAGCAGGGAGCCCAATGCGGGACTCAATCCCAGGACCCTGAGATCATGATCTGAACTGAAAGCAGATGCTTAAATAACAGCACCACCCAGGCACCCCTCACATGCACATATTCTATTGTGCAAAGAATACAGGAACACAGGTTCTTTTAAAAAAATACAATACTGCTAATAAACAGTCGTTTGACTTTTGATGTGTTACTAAGCTTTTATAGAAATCCAGATTCTATATGTAAAATAGGAAAAATTCTACTTGGGATCTAGAATGGTTGTGATAGAGTTAAAATGAGATAATGCACATGAGGCTGTTTTCTAAGGCCTAAATTTGGAAAGGTATCTTATTTGGAAAAAAATGTGTGGTAAGCCACTAATGACATTTTTAGGGGAACACATTGTAAATTGGGGGCCATGATTATCTGGGATGTTCCTATTATGAATGATTTTCTCCCAGTATGATTGAAAGGTTTTATGCTTAATGATGAAAATAAAGGAGGTCAATGTCTTCAGAGTTTTATCTCCTCAATTAAAGACTATTAACAGCTAGTAAGAAAAAAAAAATCTATTGGCTCCATGTCATATTTTCTTTAGATCCCAAGCTCCAATGAGATAAAACAAATGCAAATACAGTGGCCACACAATGAAATGATTGCAGTTAGACAAGGGAAAACAGTAACAATAAACTCCTAGTGAACTTCCATGAAGTAGAATATTTCTCCTCTGTCAGCACTTTCTTCAATCCTTGGGTGCCTTGCTTGGTACAAATCTCCCAGCCAATGGTCTCCACCGCCCTGCTAACCACTATCTATTTTCAATATATCCAAAAGCTGCATCACAGCATCTTATTGTTCTTTTCTTATAAGAAATAGCTGTCTGATAAAACAAGTTAAAAAGTAAGATAATTTTATTCACTACTTCCCCCTAATAAATCATGAAGGAAGTAAAGAGAGAAGAGAGACTTGAAAAAATTCTGAGGGAATGTGGGCATTCCTGCAAACATGTGTTAGAATGTAAATTATAAATGCCATAACTGGCAAGCACCAAGCACTTTAAGATTACAGGTAGCTCATTTGGCAGATTTTCACTGGAGACTGTAAAGCTTGGGCTTTCCAATCAGAGAGGTATTACATTGCCCAATACAATGTATAACCATGTGTGGGTTACTTAAAACTCTCAGAGCTTTGTTTCCTTCATCTGTAAAATGGAGGTAATGGTATCTATCTCCTTTATTGTTGTAAAGATTAAATGAGATAAAGTACATAAAGCATTTAGCTACACACTGGTACACTGTTAGCCCTCCACAATGGTGGTCATTATTCTGCCCTGCATGTTTCCATGGCAGACCTCTTGTTTCAGTTTTTACCCTCCATGATTCATTAATGGTGATAGGAGCCATTTGTTCCCGCAATCTGGTTCCTGGATTGGATAAAAGTGTAACTCACTACCACCCAGGCAGCATTATCTTTCCTGCATGCTTTTTAACGATTAACAATCAATTACAATATCATCCTTTAAATCCAATCCGTAGCACTGTCAAATGATTATGTACTATAATTAAATTAATGATATTGAACTTTAATTTCAGTTGCATGGCTGCTTTTATTTGATGTCTGCAGTACTCTCATTGAGTGAACATGGGGTTCTGGTGCAAAGTGGTATTTATTTTAAAGACACAAAAAAGCAAATCCTTAACATAATTTTTTAAAAATAACCACAAATAGAAATATTTCCACAGGAGCCCATTTGGAAGCTCACATTTGCTATTCATTAATTTAGGATTTGGCAATTTAACATAAATTAAAATAAAAGCCTGTTTCACGAAGCATGTGTCTCATTCTTCACTGTCTCAGCATGACCACACTGATTCTGGTGCTTAGTAATGTCCTTAAGCGCAATTTACAAATGAGAAAGTTAGTGGGGCTGGAGTAATGTATATCTAACTTGCAGTCCAGTTTCCTATGACATTAAAATCTTGTTCATCTGAAACTCAAGTTGTGAAGGAAAAATCAAAATTATCAAGCATAAATCAGCATTTGCCTTATAAAATGTAATGGAAAAACGCTAATAAGATTTACTGGTAACAGGAAATTGGATTACAACTTATCTATTTTAAGTCTATTTGAAAATTGGCCTCAAAACAGTCCTGATATGGAGTGAGCCTCAGATTCTATTATACTTTTTTTCCCTAGAGAGCACATGCAGATGCTTACTGATGGATTTGTATAATAATAAAAGAATGCACACACCTCTATAAGAGTTTATGTAAACAAGTGATGAAAAATGTACACATCATCATATTTATACTATGAAGAAAGTTAGGAAACTAGCCATTTATGAATAGTTGAAAGTAATCAAAAGGGGATGGAAGTAATTTAAACAAGATACTTTATGTGTATTTCAAATGCTGTGATATATGGTAAGACGAATATTCATATTAAAAGCTTTCCTTCCTCCTATATTATACTAAAGATTAACATCTATTTTATCAATTTAGTCAATTACATGGCATGGTAAGAATATGATTTGTTCTATAATAAAATTAGCCAAACGCAGGAACTAATGAACTATGCATTCAAAATTTCTCTTCAGTGCTTAACTCTGAATGCATTCTGAGTGACTGGCCATCAGTTTAATAATGTCCTCTTACAAACTGCTTATCAGGTCCACCCAGAGCAAGTCTCCTATAATGCCCAGATCAAAGAATTCAGTTCATATAACACTCACGTGTGGAAATTTCCTTCCACTGTGAACAGGCTGCCAGGAATGTACCATTTTTGTTTTCTCTGTTGAACATTTTATTCAACAGTTAGTTATTAGGTTCTAAGTACAATATTGAGGCCAGAGCAGAAATTAGTGCATCAGGGGCGCCTGGGTGGCTCAGTTATTAAGCGTGTGCCTTCCGCTCAGGTGGTGATCCAGGAGTCTTGGATCCAGCCCCGCCCCCAGGCTCCGGATCCTTACTCCCCCTGCTTGTGTTCCCTCTCTAGCTGTGTTTCTCTCTGTCAAATAAATAAATAATTCTTTAAAAAAGAAAAAAGAAAAGAAATTGGTGTATCAGTAGAATGGCAGAGAAGAAATCTTTCAAAATGGTCTGTTCAGGCATAGTTTAATTTACGAAACTGTGAGTACTTCTGAATAAGAGAGATACCACATTAAAAAGAATAAGGAACGGGGTTTGGAAGAATACTGAGCAAGCAAGCAGAGGTCAGATCAAGAAGAAGCTAGTATGACATGTCAAGGGACTGCCACAATCTTAAAAGGTCGGTAAGCCACAGAAAAATTTTAAGCAGGACAGTGACAATGTGAGATTTGTATTTTGTAAAAATTACTGTGGAAACTACCTGGAGAAGCTTGGAAATCAAATAGATCTGTCCACTACAATTTTTACCCATTAGGTCATTTCTGGCCTCTTTACTCTTGTTAATGCTTTATTTTTCTTTCCTTCCATCAACACCAAACTGTCTAAATTATATTAATAGTGTAGGTCTAATTTGTTTTCTTCTTTAGGACTGTCTTGAGTCTTCTTGGCTTCTTCTTCCTCCATGTCAGTTTTTAAAATCAGCTTATCAAGCTTGACAAATATCTGTTGGGATCTCAACTGGAGTTGTATTTAATTTATAGATCTATTTGGAGACAATTATTCACTAGATTTATAATATGGAGTTTTCAGGTCCAAAAATACACTCTACCTGTTTATTCATTTTAAAGTCTCTCAGATGACTTTCAATAAGCTCAGTAATTTTTCTCCATGAAAGCTTTACACATCTTTCCCTAAGATACAATTTTATATATATATATATATATATGCAATTATAAATGAATTTTTAAGAACAGTTCCTTTTTTTTTTTAAAAGATTTTATTTATGATTTGGCAGAGAGAGAGAGAACAAGCACAGGAAGCAGCAGAGGGAGAGGGAGAAGCCTGATGTATGAGTTGATCTTGATCGCAGGAACTTGGGATCATGACCTGAGCTGAAGGCAGATGATTCCCCAACTGAGTCACCCAGGTGCCTCCAAAATAATTAGTTTCTGATGTTGATAGATTATTCCTATAATTAATACTCGCTTATTTGAATAATTTCATGTATAGTCTTTTGGCTTTACAATGTAAAATATGTTATCATCCACAAATAAAAGGAATTTGGTGAGTTTGTTTTTCCTTTTAAGTCTGTGTATATTTTATTACTTTGTATTTTGTAATAAATAAGAACCTCTGCTGAAATGTTGAGTGTGGGTGCTGACAGTCAAGCCTTTTCCTGATCTGAGAGGGAAAGCATATGATTTTGCAATATTAAGACGCTAGATGTAAAAATTTTGTACTTGCTTCTCATCAGGTTAACCAAGTTCCCTTCTCTTCATAGTTTACTGAGTTTATATGATAAATACATGTTGATTTTTAAATTCTTTTCTTTAACCTACTAAAATGATCTTATGGTTTTTTCAGTATTTTTCAAATATTCTAGAGAAATTCTAAAGTATTTATTTATTTATTTATTTACTTACTTACTTACTTACTTACTTATTTAAGATTTTATTTATTTATTTGACAGAGAAAAACACAGCGAGAGAGGGACCACAAGCGGGGGGAGTGACAGAGGGAGAAGTAGGCTTCCTGCCATGCAGGGAGCCTGATGCAGGGCTCCAGATCCCAGGATTCCAGGATCATGACCCCAGCCAAAGACAGATGCTTAATGACTTAGCCACCCAGGCACCCCAAACCATTTTTTTAAATATTTCCTATTACCCACTTCCCCATTTTCTGTAATATGTCTTTATGAATTATATTTTATATCTTTTAGATATTTACATTGTACTCTTTATATCTTTTTCTTAAATCTATTACTTGTTATCTCTGAATTGTAAAATGTCTCTTTTATGTAATTTCTCCAGACTTTTATACCAATTTACTAATTTTCTCTTTAGCATATATAACCCATTTATCTAGTTGTGTTTTTAACTGTATTTATTCTTATTTTCATATCTGGAAGTTCTGTGAGATTTGAATTTGAAATTGCTCATCCTTTACGAGCTTCACTTTTTCTTATTTTGACTTATATTTCTGAAATTCAGTATCTGAAGCTTTTGCAAATTTATTTTCTTTATCTCTTTAAATCTTCTAATGTTTCTTATTTCAATTAATTTTAGGGTTCAGCATTTATTTTTGCTTTCATTTGATTACAATGATGCAATTTAAAACACACTTTTGAAATTTTGTCCAGCATTCTAGTTGTTTTAGTCCAGAGGGTTGCTCTTGGCTAGCTAACCCACTTACTTGCAACAGGGAAAAATCTCCCGCAGGTTTTAATTTTAACTTCTCATGCTGATAACTTGCTTAATTTTCTAGCATTCTTTGCAATTTTTTTCATAATTAAGTGCTATTAAACTTATAATGTTGCTTCCGAGTATAGTTTTTCTACATTTGGTCTGTTTTGCTATATAACATACTTGTTCTTGCTATTTTTTATATAGGCACCAAAAAAAAAAATTTAAGATTTTTTCCCAGAATTTGGAATCTTGTCATTGTGGTTTAAAGATTTAAATATCTGCTATAGAAGTTGGATCAGAAAATATAACCTATACAATTTCTGTTTTTGGAGGTTTATTGAGAAATTTTGTGACCTGGTAGATAAATATTATTTATAAAATTCTGTGGCTGCCCTGAAACATAGCTTGTTCTTTTAGGGTACACAATCCAATATGTATATTAATTCAACATTGCTAATGGTATCATTAAAATTATTTATTTTCTTATTCATTTCTACATGATCTGACAACTTAAAAAAAAAGTTTCCCCAGGCATTTGTAAATTTCTAAATATCTTTTGTTTTTTTCCTAAGATGATATGTATGTATCTACATACATACACATCTATATATATGTGTACATACATATTTTTCTACACATATACATATATATTGTATATATGTATATTCTATATACATGTACACACATATATGTATATGTGTATACATGTGTATATTCTATATTATTTGACTGATACAGGTTCTTTACTAAAATGGATTGTTAGGAAGGAACTTCCATTTCCCTGGTCTCATCATTTCATAATGGATCTTTTGCTATGGTAATTCTTCTGGCCAGCTTCCCCATGCCTAAGGGGGGAAGAATGAGCTAATGGAATGTTGAACTGGATGGTGGATTTAGTCATGTTCTATTCGTTACTTTCTTTGTTTAGAGTCTTTCTTCCCAAAGGACTCATTGATTCTTGTCCATACTGTAGAAAAAAAGATTAGGTTTTCCTTTTGTCAAGCTCCAGAATATTTTTCTCAGTTCCAAACTCATGAGGAGAACTTCTTAGACTGTGTACTGCACTCCCTCAAATAGTATTTTAAAATTATTTTACTCCTCTTTTCATTTCCTTCGAATTGCTTTAAGAAATCTTCACCCATTCTTTAATATTTTTGTCATTTTGCTTTAGATTTGCCTTATGTAAGCAGTATGACATTGCTTATTGTATTAGTATATAATAAACACTAATTCTTAAAATATTTATTTACTTATTTTAGAGAGAGAAAGAGGGAAGGCATGTGAATTGGTGGTGAAGGGGCAGAGGGAGAGGGAGAAAGAGAATCTTAAGCAGACTCCCTACTGAGCATGGAGTCCAACACAAAGCTTGATCTCATGATGCTGGGATCATGACCTGAGCCAAAATCAAGAGTTGGATGCTTAACTGACTAAAATTATTAGTGTATTTAAACATGAACCTAATATTTTCTTTTTGATAGGATAATTAATTATATTAATTATTGTAACTGAGGCTTTCATTTGCTCTCTTCTGTGTGTGAGTTTAAATTTTCATGCTTCAATGATATCCCTTTCTATTTTACTTTGTGGAAGAGATTTTTCACTCATGTTTTCTGTATGCATTTTTTATCAGGGTTTACTTTTAGTCTTTAAAAATATTACTTATGTTTCTTAGGTTAAATAATTAAATGTTACTCTCTCTGACAAATGACATTTAACATGCTTTCGTGCCTCTCTTTGAATTCTCTTGCTTCCTTTAACCACTCTGCTTTCCATTCCTCCATTCCTCTCAACATCTCTGTCAGTTCCTGTGTTTACAGAGTATGAAGTATGATCACAGTTTTCATATCAGCCCTTTTTCATTTAAATCCTATATTTATATTACATAGATTTGAATGCCAAACTTCCTCGAAGGAATTATGAAATATTGTTTACAGCATTTTGTGGAATTATTACATCTATACTTAGCTGGTTTCAAAGATAGTTGCCAGAATTTTGATTCTCTTGTGCTGCTTATGTTAACCTATCAATTGTAAGCTACACAAACCTGCAGAGAGTATATTCAGCTATGTAAACAATCACCCCTAAACAATATATTATTTTATTTAGCTTATTTCTGAACTTTATATCAACAATCTTGTGTTCTATAACTTTTTTCTCTTTTTTCTTTAGCTTAGTACTTTATTTCTGGAATTCATCCAGATGATTCATGTAGATATGATATATTTATTTACATTTCTATAAAC